>PYAF01002578.1:121827-138046 GCA_007407185.1 Glycine tomentella
TGCAGGAGATGTGCCGAGTATATAGAGGTAGCCTCCCTGTGAGGAGATGTTCCTATATACTTAGATGTAGCCTCTGCATGGCAGTTATTGATGTGATAAATGGCTTAATGCCATGAGTATGCCTTGGTTTTGGCTGATGAATGTGTATAGCCTGATTGTGGTCAGGTGTATTGTGCATGATGAATGATTTAGTGATTCATTGATAATGATTGTGATTGTGGTTGATATATATATGTGTGTGGTCAGTGAACCAGGGGAAGGAAATACCTTCAAGGGCCCTGAGTTTACTGAGATTTTATATCTCACCCCTTGTGTGGGGCTATGTTTTGCAGGTGATTCTTCCAGAGTAGCAGAGAGATCCCAAGGCAAGAAGCCTATGCAGGATTAGCTGCGATGGACACCTTAGGCTAGAGAACATGAGCTTGTGCTCTGATGCTTTGTATTTAGCCTTTGGTTTTGTATTTTGATGTACCCTGATGGGATTCTGTATAGTTTTGTACTGTACAGAGAAACTTATATGTAGATTCACCATATTATAGTGTACAGTGCTGATGACCGTGACCTTTTAATTACGTCACTCATGTTTATGCTTCCAAACTGCTTAAACTCTGATTGATTATCTGCTTGCTTGTGGTGTATGTTTGGTAATGACCCTGATTAGTGGATTGGGGCGTTACAACAAACACATCCATTAGCTTTGTAACTTGAAATAAGCTTTTCATTTGCTTCTTTCAAATTACAAAGTTCAGATTTCAATTCAGCAATTTTGGTAACATGCCATTTGAGATTGCCTTTCAGCCTATTATTGGTTTGTGCAAGTTTTTGGGCCTCTTCATGCATCTCATGGAATGAATCAACAATATTATCATATTCAAAATTTACCTCTGATTCAGCACTTGAGAATTCTTCATCATCACTTATTGTAGAGGTGAAACACATATTTGCTTCTTCATTCTCATATGTTGATTCAGAAGTAGTTGAATCATTTTCTTCCCACGCTATGTATGCCTTCTTTGGCTTCCCCTCCTTTTTAGTCTTCCTCTCACCTTGTTGTTTCTTCAAAAAGATTGGACATTCAGATTTAATGTGTCCAGGTTTACCACATTCAAAGCAAGTGAAGTTGGTGGAGTTGTTGTTGTTGCTGTCATTTTTTCTGTTAACCTTTGACAACGTTTTGTTCTTATTTCTTCTCATGAACTTGCTGAATTTCTTCACTATTAGGTTCATATGTTCATCACTTTCATCTTCACTTGAGTCTTCTTCCTTTTCCACATGAGTTGATGCAGTTTTCAAGGCTATATTGTGTTTCTTCTTTGCATCCTCTGCATGTGTTAGCTGTAACATTTCAAGTTCATACTCAAGAAGCTTACCAAAAAGTGTAGTCATGGACATCTTGGATAGATCTTTTGATTCCTTGATTGCTGTAACTTTTGGTTTCCATGTTCTTGTGAGACACTTCAATATTTTGATGTTCAATTCTTCAGCATCAAAGGTCTTCCCAAGACCAAGAAGATGATTGACAATGTGAGTGAACCTTGTTTGCAGCTGAGAAATGTTTTCTGTGTTACTCATCTTGAACATTTCATATTCATGAATCAAGGCATGCTTCCTTGATCTTCTCACTTCATATGTTCATTCATCAGTTACTTCCAACATCTCTCACATTTCCTTTGCATTTTTGCACCTAACAGTTCTAAAGAATTTGTTAGAAGAAAGAGCATATGCAATCATGTTTTTAGCTTTAAAATCATACTGCACAACTATTTTTTTTTGCTTCCATCATCTCATCCCACTCCTTGGAAATTCTGTCATTATCAACAACTTTTGTAGGGATCAAAGGACCCTTCTCAATAGCATTCCAAGCACATGGGTCGTTTTATTGAATAAAGATTTGCATACAATTTTTCCAAAAACTAAAATGTTCTCCTTCAAACATCGGAGGACAACTGAGGGAGGCACCCTTTTTGAAGGTTATCTGTGTGGTATTCATTTTCGTGAAAAGTTAGTGATCTTGATTAACTTTCAAGAACCAGCTCTTGATGTCAATTGAAAACAATATGAATACACCCAAACACCAAGAGGGGGGGTGAATTTGTATAAACTTGACCTTTTAAAACTTTTACAAAATCAGAGTTGAAGGATCTTTATCACTTTTTAAAATAAATGAAACTTCAATTCAACTTAACCACTCAGTCCAAGAATCAATGACAAAATCTGCACTTGTTGATTAAGAATGAAGTAACAGTTGTCAAGAGATCAAGATAACAATAAGAGATAGAGAGATCAACACAAAAACATATACTGGTTCACTTCTCAAGAGAAGCTACATCTAGTTCTTCTAATAAAAAAATATTAAAGTTATACTAAAACAAATTTGTTCTTTTACAAGCTATTACAAATGATTTTCCTTATCCATCCTAGATAAAGAATCAGAATTCTAACATCCTATTAGAAATCGAATCACAAATAACCTGTGAACTCTACCCAGTTCTTTATCCTATGAGAACACTACTCTAGAAAGCTTGAAAGAAAACTATTTGATCTTAGCCTTACACAAATTTCAAACAAAAAACAATTAACTAGAAAAGTTTAAGAGAGACACAACCTGTGATCCTCAGTGAATGAATGAATGTTACCAATCAATTCCTAGGTTGCATAATGTTGATGAACATAAAATCAACTCTATTGAATTTCTTTTCAAGGATCTTGTCTTAACACATCATCATCAAGAAATGTATCACTCAGAAAATATGTTTCTTGGACCTTTAAAAGCTTAGAAAGTGTAGAGAAATTCGTAAACTCAAAATGTAAGTTGTATCTCAAAGCATAGATTCAAAAGCTTTAAATAGAAAATAGTTTTAACTGATTGTAATCGATTAATAAATAAGTGTAATCAATTATTTTGCTTCAAGTAATTTATTAATATAGCAATTAATCGATTAAAATGTTCTTGAGACAATCTGGAAAACTTTTATAAACAATGTAATCGATTAACTGTGACGTACCCAGTCTGTCTCAGTTATGTAAGAAGCCTTTGTAATTGATTATAGATGAATGGTAATCGATTAAGGCAGTCATGCTATGTTTTGTATTAAGCCTTGGTAATCGATTACAGTAAGTGGTAATCGATTAAGGCAGTCATGCTTTTAATCTATTAAAATATTCTTCATGGCTTTTCCAAAAATAATACACATAGGTAATCAATTACTTATTGCCTGTAATCGATTAAGGAAGTCCACATGTTGATTTTTTCAAAACCAAAGCCATGAGAATTCCTTTTCAAATGCAAACATGTAATCTTGAATGCTTTTCTTCAGTCATGAATGCATGTATATGGATATGCTTATGTAGTGCAAGGATCACAAGTTAAGCTTCTTGAACTACTTAGTCAAAATTACAAATGCCTTCAATTTGATTGACATGTAAAAAGCTAAAATTCTAAAGCAACAACTTCATCCTTGCCTTGATCTTCTTCCAGCTCCCCCTATATCCAACAAAACCAATGTGCATCATAAAAGCTCTCATCTCTTATAACTTTAGGAGGTTAGGGGGTAAAGGGAAGAGAAAATTTGTATGAAATATTATTCAAAAGGAGGAAGTTCAATTTATTTGCATTCAAGAGACATAAAAAGAAGGTGGTAGACAATATTTTATGTGGATCATTGTGGGGTGATAGTTCAATGGAATGGATTGCTTCATCATCCATTGGACTTCCAGGGGCTTGTTGAGCATGTGGGATACTATTTGCTTTCACCTAAGAAATCAATTTAGTAGTGAAGGGTTTATTGGAGTGGAAGGTGTGTGGAAATAAAATTGTAGGGAGGTAGTAATAATGAACGTGTATGCACAGTGCGACATGATTAGAAGAAGGATTTGGGAGGAGTTGAGAGAGAGAAAAGCCTTAAGTCAAATTGTGATTTGGTGTGTAGTAGGTGATTTTAATTGTGTAAGAAATGCATGTGAGAGGGTGGGAGTAAGGGGAGAAGATGGGGATGCACGAGCAAGGGATGAGTTCAATGAATTTATATTGGACATAAGAATGGATGGCTTGCCAATATTGAGAAGAAAATTCACTTCATATAGACCAAATGGAAAAGCGAGAAGTTGACTTGATAGAACTTTGGTTACAAGTGAATGGATGGATGTACAGCTAGGGTCTTCACAACATATTCTTGATAGGAACATCTCAGGCCATTGTCCTGTTCTTGTTAAAAATAATGTTGTTTATTTGGGGGCTAAAGCCATTTAAAGTTCACAATTGTTGGTTTTTGGATAAGAGATTTGTCAAAAATTTGTGGAAGAATTTTTTTTTTTGGGGGGGGGGGGGTAAATGTGCAAGGGTGGGATGCTTTTGTGCTTAAAGAAAAATTGAAGAGGTTGAAGAAGGAGCTAAAAGTTTGGAACAAAGAGCATTTTGGGAACTTAGAGGCAAGATGACAACAAATAGTAAGAGAAATGCGAGAGTTGGAGATCAAACAAGAGGAGGGGGAACTTCAAGAAGTGGAGATTAACTGAAAAAGAGAACTTCAAGAGGAGTTTTGAAAGGTTGTTAATTGCAACAAATCCTTGATTAGAAAAATATCAAGGGTCAAGTGGATGCTTGAGGGAGACTAGAATTCCAAATATTTTCATACTCATGTCAATTGGAGAAGGAGGAAGATCTCTATTAGGGGGTTACATGTGGATGGGAATTGGGTAGAGGACCCTAAAGGGGGAAGTAAATTTCTTTAAAGATAGATTTAAGGAGGAAGAGGAAAAGAGACCTAAGCTAGAAGGTATGCATTTTGAGAAGATATCTCTTGAAAATAATAGCTTTCTTCTTGCAAATTTTGAGGAAGTGGAGGTTAAAGAGGCAGTATGGGAATGTAGAGGTCTAAAGAGCCCAGGTCCGGATGGTATCAACTTGAAATTCATCAAGGAATTTTGGCATCTACTCAAGGATGATGTGAAGATATTTCTTCAAGAGTACCACACTAATGGGATTTTTCCCAGAGGAGGTAATTCTTCCTTCATTTTCGTAATACCTAAAGTTGTTGATCCATAAAGTTTGGGAGAATTTAGGCCTATTTCTTTGGTGGGATGTCTGTACAAAATTTTGGAAAAAATTCTCTCAAATAGACTTCAAAAGGTGTTGGAAAAATCCATTGATCATAGGAAAAGTGCTTTTCTGGGAGGAAGGAAGCTTTTACATAGTGTATTAGTTGATGAAGTGGTGGAGGAGGCGAAAAGGATGAAGAAAAAATGTTTGTTCTTTAAAGTTGATTATGAGAAAATAGATGATTTAGTGAATTGGAAGTTCTTGTTGTATATGCTAGAGAGTGGGTTTTGAAGGCAAATGGATACAGTGGATCAAAGGATGTTTGGTGAGTAGTAGTGTATCTGTATTGGTGAATGGAAACCCAACCAAGGAATTCTCAGTGTCTAAGGGTCTTAGATAAGGAGATTCCTTGACATCATTCTTGTTTACCATTGTTGCCAAGGTGGGTTTTTGTGGGATGATGAGATAGGCAATCAACAAGAACTTATACAAAAGTTTTCTTATGGGGGAGAAACAAGTGCAAGTGAACATACTTCAACACATGGATGACACAATCTTCTTGGGGGAGGTTTGGGATATAAACATGGTGCTAGAATTCAAAGTAAGATGGTGTTTGTAACTCCAAAACATAAGTACCAAAGGAAGCATAATAAACCAAATATCTATCATAGATTTACTCATGCTAGAACATCAAAATCTCTAACTTGCAATTATTGTATGTTAAAAGGCCATACTTCATATAAGTGCTTTGCTAGAAGGTTTTATGTTCCAAATGGTGAATGCATATGGGTTGAGAAAAGAAAGAAAGCAACTAACCCTTTTGGACCCAACTTAAATTGGGGACCCTATTTCTCTTTTTAATTTGATTTGTGCAGATGTGTCCTAGAGCAAAATCATCATTATGGTACCTAGATAGTGATGCTCTAAACACATGACCGGAGACATATCCATGCTAACAAATATTGTACTTGAAGAAAGAGGATATGTTACCTATGGGGACAATAATAAAGGCAGAATTATTGGGCAAGGCAACATTGGAGATAGCTTAACCACTAAGATCAAGGATGTGCTTTATGTTGAAGGACTGAAACACAATTTACTAAGAGTTAGTCAATTGTGTGACAAATGTTTCAAAGTCATCTTCAACAATGAGACTTGTTTGATACAAGAAGGTAAAAATGGTAAAGTTGCACACATCGGCAAAAGGAAGGGTAACATCTATGTTTTGTCCATTGATCAGGCATTCATACATAAAACTGATTGCTTAATGAGTAAAGTAAATGAAACATGGTTATGGCATAGAAGAACCTCTCATATTAACATGCATCATCTCAACAATTTAGTGAGAAAAGACTTAGTAATTGGTCTACCTAAGCTTAAGTTTGAGAAGGATAAAATTTGTGAAGCCTGTCAAAGAGGAAAGCAAACTAAAAACTCTTTTCAAAGTAAGAACATGATTTCTAATTCTAGACCTCTTGAATTGCTTCACACGGACTTGTTTGGACCTTCAAGAACTATGAGCATAGGAGGAAATTACTATGAACTTGTTATAGTAGATGACTATTCTAGATACACTTGGACATTGTTTATTAGATCCAAAAGCCAAGCATTCTCAGCTTTTAAGAAACTAGCCAAGTCAATTCAAAATGAAAAGGGTTGTAATATTGTTTCAATTAGGAGTGACCATGGTGGTGAATTCCAAAATGAACACTTTGAAAAGTTTTGTGAAGATTTTGGAATTAATCACAATTTTTCAGCTACAAGAACACCACAACAAAATGGTGTTGTGGAGAGGAAAAATAGATCACTTGAAGAAGAAGCAAGGACTGTTCTAAATGAAACAAAATTACCTAAGCATTTTTTGGTAGATGCAGTGAGTACAATTTGTTATACTCTTAATAGAATTCTCATAAGGTCTATTTTAAAGAAAACCCCTTATGAACTCTATAAAGGAAGAAAACCAAACATCTCTCACTTTAAGGCATTTGGCTGTAAATGCTTTGTCTTAAACAATGGCAAAGATAATCTTGGCAAGTTTGATTCAAAAGCAGATGAAACCATCTTTCTTGGATATTCCTTGCAAAGTAAGGCTTATAGGATCTTCAACAAGAGAACCTTGTGTGTTGAAGAATCTGTGCATATTGTGTGTGATGAATCTAACCCTTCATTAGAAGAAGTGCTAAGTGACAATGATGCAGAGAATAAAGAGGAAAGACAACAGTATATTGAAGCAAGTAAGCAAGAAGAAGATGAAGCACAACAAGATTCAAATCAAGAAGCAGCTACTCCTAAACACAAAGATTGGAGGACCACAAGAGATTTATCATTGGACAACATAATTGGTGATGTATCTAAGGGAGTATCTACTAGAACTTCTTTAAGAAATCTTTGTTGCACTATGGCTTTTGTATCACAAATTGAACCAAGTAATATTGGACAAGCCTTATTAGATGAACATTGGTTAATTGCTATGCATGAGGAGTTAAATCAATTTAAAAGAAATAATGTTTGGGAACTAGTCCCTAGACCCTCTACTCACACACCTATTTGCACTAAGTGGATTTTTAGGAACAAGCTGGATGAAAGTGGCATCATAATAAGAAACAAAGCTAGATTGGTTGCAAAGGGTTACAACTAAGAGAAAGGCATTGATTATGATGAAACTTATGCTCCAGTTGCTAGACTAAAGGCCATAAGATTACTTCTTGCATATGCATGTATGTTGAACTTTAAATTGTTTCAAATGGATGTGAAAAGTGCATTTATTAATGATTACATTGATGAAGAGATATATGTTGACCAGCCTCCTGGTTTTGTAGATCATCAATATCCTAACCATGTGTACAGATTGAGAAAAGCATTATATGGATTGAAACAAGCTCCAAGGTCTTGGTATGAGAGGTTAGCAAGTTCTTGCTTGATCAATCATTCACAAGAGGAGAAGTGGAAAAAACTTTGTTCATAAAAAAAAGAAACAAAGATATACTCTTGGTACAAATCTATGTTGATGATATCATTTTTGGTTCCACTAATCACTCTGTGTAAAGAATTTTCAACTAGCCTGCAGAAAGAATTTGAAATGTCTATGATGGGAGAGCTCACATTCTTCTTAGAACTTCAAGTTAAACAAATGAAGAATGGAATTTTCCTTAGTCAATCAAAGTATTGCATGGAAATGTTAAAGAAGTTTGACATGGAAAATTGCAAAGCTGCAACAACACCAATGAGAACTTCTACCTACCTAGATTCAGATGAAAAAGGGAAAAGAGTTGATGAGTCTAAATATAGAGGAATAATAGGTTCATTGTTTTATCTTACAGTAAGTAGACTTGACATTATGTTAATTGTTTGCTTGTGTGCTAGATATCAAGCTAATCCTAAAGAGTCTCATCAAACTGTAGTGAAAAGGATCTTAAAATATCTAAAGTCTACACCAAAAGTAGGACTTTGGTATCCAAAAGGTACATCTATCAGCTTAATAGGTTACTCTGACTCTGATTTTGCAGGATGCAAATTGGATAGAAAGAGCACAAGTGGTACTTGTCATCTATTGGGAAGCTCTTTAATTTCTTGGCATTGCAAAAAGCAATCATGTGTAGCCTTGTCAACAGCTGAAGTTGAGTACATATAAGCTGGAAGTTGTTGTGCTCAAAGCTTATGGTTGAAGCAACAACTCCAAGATTTTGGTGTGGAACTTCAACAAATTCCACTTCTATGTGATAATACAAGTGCTATAAATATCTCCAAGAATCCAATCATGCATTCAAGAACAAAGCACATAGAAATAAGACATCACTTCATCAAAGATCATGTGCAAAAAGGTAACATTAAAATTAAGTTTGTTGATAGTAACAACCAATTGGTTGATATCTTTACCAAACCCTAGTATATGTTGATTGACATTGCTATGCTTATTACTTTGTTGATAAATTGTTTAAACATTGTATGAAAGAAAATAACTCAAATTGGAATTAAAATACATGTTAGAAGCTGCATAAAATCTGTTGTTTTTAGAATTAAAGCTGAAATAATCGATTACTATAAAAGCTTAATTGATTATTTGTTCATCTGATGCTTCTTATATACAAGTCAAAGTTGTTCTAATCGATTAAACCATCGAAATAATCGATTATTCACAACTCGAGTTTTTGAAATTTCAAGTTCTCTCTGAAATAATCGATTAAATCGACGAATTAATCGATTACATGGAGTCTCGGGTATTTTCCAAATTTTGAATATCTCTGGAACAATCGATTACTTCGTCGAAATAATCGATTATTTGGGTCCTGCTGGTCTGTGAAATCTGTCTCACTCTGCTTTAATTGATTATCTACAATTTTAATCGATTACAGCATTTCTCAGAAGTGATATTTTAAATGAAATAATCGATTACATAAACGAAGGTTAAAACTTTTGCTTTCTCTTCCAACCTTTTAAATTCGTATCCATTACCTTTCACTATGTCTACTTCCAAGAAGGTTAAAACTTCCAAAAGAAAAGCTCAAGCCCAACCTTCCAACCATGTAGTTAGTAGGCCTTATAATTGGTTCACCAATGAAGCTGATAAGATGAACTACTTACAATTCAATGCAACTAAACTTCTCTGCCCTCCAAAGTTCTTAAGCCTTGCATGGTTTACTGAACAAGGATTCCAATTTCCACACATGTTAGAACAACAAGGTCTAACAAAGTTCGTTGAGATGAAAGGGACTTTCTACCCTGACTTTGTGAAAGTCTTCTATACTTGTTCCAAGATCTCAATGCATGGAACAATTCTGACCCAGGTTAATGGAGTAGCTATGGAGATTACTCCAGAAATATGGAATGAAGTTGCTAGGATCTCCTTTGATGGAGAAAGGAGATTTGAAGAAGTTGAAGGCTACAACAAAATGGAGACCTACAAAGGTATGCTCATTGATCCTTATATGAATCTGAGGTTAAGATTGAGCACAGGACCTATGACTCATGAGGATAGGCTCCTACATTACATCATCACCTACATCCTCACTCCAAGATCAACCAATCATGCATAAGCTACTGATGATGATCTTCAAGTTGTTTATGGATTGAAGAAGGGAATCAAGCTGAATTGGATTCTTATCTTTCAAGAGATCATCCAAAAATCAAAGTGATTGGTAAACTACCCCTTCCCTTATGCTGTTTTAGTTTCAAGATTCATTGACTACTTTCAAGTGGATGTGTCCAATGAAGTCATGGATCACACAAATTCAAGCAACAACCAAATTAAGGAGAAACACCTCACCAAACTTGGAATGGTGAAGACACCTTATGGGTGGCAAATGGCAGGCCAACCTGTACCTTTGGCTGAAGAAGAAGGTGAAGAGGGTGATGAGGAAGGACACCAATTAGGAGCTGCTGAGGAACCACAAGAGGAAGATGCACCATCTGAGCCTCAATATTCACATTTTGAATCCTTGATGATTCAAAAGATGGATGCTTTATTTTCTCTTCATCATGAACAACGAGATGAAGTTAACTCTTCTTTGGAAGAACTGAAGACTAGAGTTAAGAACATAGAATCTAAGATTTTCAGACATGAATCTAGGGATATGGATTAGTTCTAGTCATAGTTTATGTTATGTTTTGAATTCTGTCATATTTGTTTTAGTTTGTTTTTTATTTCATGGTTGATGTATTTAGTTTGCTTTATGATTAATGAAAATGTTTCTATTTCCTTTTCTATTTGTCTACATATGTCTTTTTTTTTTATATGCCAAATAGGGGGAGTAGATAAATGGAATAAAAAGGGGGAGTAGATAAGAAAATGAATGAATTGCTTTGTATGTAATAATTCTAAGAAACTCAGGGGGAGTTTGTATAATAGACTCAAGGGAGTTAGTCTATATATACCATATGAATGTCTGAATGCTTTTGAATTAATCAAATTATGATAATGCTCGATCTTTCCAAAAGCAGAGAAATTTTCAGGTTACATATTTCTTCATTTGAAGCATGTTTCATCATTTAAATATTTAGCATGCTCAAGATCAAAAAATGGGAAGATTGTTAGATATGATGAAGCTGAAGCAAAGGGATCAAGAAGTATGAAGCTTAAAAGTTTTTGATCTTTTACATGCCCAATCAAATTGATGGCATATGTAATTTTTGTTAAAGCTTAGTTCAATTGATAAAGCCTGATAATCCTCACTAGCTTTTTATGATTCATGCATTCATACATTCATTTGATTAGATATAATCATGTGGTAAAATGAAATTAGATAAAAATTCATAAAGACAATTAGGATTTTTATAAAAACAGTTTCTCACTGTTTTAATCAATTACATAGGTGATATAATCGATTAAATGCATGTGTATGCTTTCTGGATTTTGCCTTATGAACATTTTAATCGATTACCATTGCTTCGTAATCGATTAAATAAGCTTAACACAGAATTGGACATTCTCTGTGATAATCGATTATCTTGAAATATAATCGATTACATAAGCTTCTGCATAAATATTCACAACATGTTGATCTGGTTTAATCGATTACCAGATGGTTGTAATCGATTAAATGTGCTTTGATAAGTTTTATACATGGTCTGTGATAATCGATTAAATGGGAACTTAATCGATTACTTATGTGTATTAGAAAACTGAGTTTATCTGGAATAATCGATTACTAGATGACTTAATCGATTATTTTGTTCTTGACAAATTTCCAGATTCCTGATGAACACTTTAATTGATTATCTGGTTAAAATAATCGATTACATTAGGGAAAATAATCGATTACATTGATGAATTAATCGATTACAGTTAGTTATATCTATTTTTTTTTATAAATAGAGCAGCCTGGACTGAGTTATTTTCACTAAGTGAAAATCAAAGATACTCGTCCAAACCTTGTGATAAACACTTTCTAAAGTTCTAAAGAGTATTCAAGGATGATTTTAGTGAGAAAATCAAAGATCATGTGTATCATGGAGAGTTACATGTGTTTCTAGTCATAATATTCAAGAATTGATGATTTGTTCAAGCTAGTGCCAAAGAAAGATTCAAGAAAGAAGTATTGTTCATCTATTGCATACATTCTCAGATTGTTTGAATCATTCATATCATTGTATTAGCTGAGGATTATAAGGTGATATCCTTCTTGAACTTTAAGCTTGATATGGTTTTTTTTTTTATATTTGTATTGTTTTGTGTTGTATTTTCCATATAACATTTGTATTCTTTAAAGCTTTTAGTAGAAAGGATTTCTAGTGGGAAGAACAGAGAAGGGATCTTTGGTTCCTGATCTTTTGAAAAGTCTATAGGGTATAGAGTTTGAATTTTATTTGGGGTGGGTAAGAGAGATCAGTTGTAAGCTTGTAAAGAACAAATCTATGTTATAGTCGAACTCTGACCAAGATTTGGTTAGAAGAAAACTGGATGTAGCCTCCGGGGTTGAGAGGTGAACCAGTATAAATCTTGTGTGTTTTAAGATTTTGTTTGTATTTCAATATATTCTTGAAGTATAAAATTTGTTCATTATACAAATCTGGTCATAGAACAAGAGTGGTTTGATTGGTGAAGTAAATTGTCTTTCAAATTGGTTTTGAAAGATAAAGATCCTTTTGAAAGTCTTCCACTGTTAGAAATTTTGAAAGAAAATTTTAAAACTCTAAGATAAAACCAATTCATCCCCCTCTTGGTTATTTGCATAAGTATTCATTATATTTTCAAATTGTTGTAATCTTCTCCAATTTTAATTGTGCTCCATTATTAAAACACTACAATAAACATATAATAAACACAAGTTAATCACATTAAATAATTAAAAATGTCAAAGTAAATTAGTATATTATTAAACACACGCTAATGACATTGTATAATTAAAAGTCTAATAATTGAAATTTGTTATAGTAAACCAGTATACCTTGTTCCATTGATTCTTCAACCGCCAAGATTATGGACCTCATCCAATGCATGGCATAATAATCACACTCATAATCTTTGCTTTAAATATGACTCTAAATTCATAATAAAACTACTTAAATCTCATAATTATAAAATTACAAAATGTCATCAATTAAATTAAAACATTGATTAAATGAATTACCTTTAATTTAATCCAATGAGATACAAGTTTATTTGATTTACTCTAGGATAAAAATTAGCTTGCAATCTCTTCAATCCCTTCATAACAATGCAATATGAATAATGCATAGCTGAATAAAAAAAGGGAAACAGGAATAAGCAATTAACTCGTTACAATTCGGGTTATTATGGGACAACTCATTTTGACTAGTTCTACTACTCGTTTTTTGGTCAGCGAATAAAATGTTATATAAGTAGAGTGTACTAGAGATACCATAACAATACAAATGTCACTTAGGAAGCATAGGTTACATTTTATCTAAGATCTTTTTTTTTCTTTTTTGAGGGAATCTACGATCTTTCTAAAACTTAGATAATCGGTAGCCACCTAACCAATTCCCAAAACAATTAATTCCTCGCTTCAGGCCGAAACTATTGACCAGCATAAATACTGTTGGGTTATCGTCTAACCCTCAATATCAAATACTAATACCACTGTTGGGTCAGAAACGACCCTTAACGTCAAATGCGGAAACATAATCAATCAAATACGAGAGGAGAAACACAATCAATATGTTTTACGTGAGAAAACCTTCCTCAATGTGAAGAAGGAAAAACTCACGGGACACTAGTCAAGAATCAAATATCCACTATAACAATAATCAGTTACAATGAATCAAATACATCACGTTGATGGTTCACTCAACCTCTCCAACAATGGTGATAATCAAACTCCCTAGAGTGTTTCTCTCAAACTCTCTCTAGGAATCTCTCAAATGCAAAGCACGCAGGCTTGCTCAAATGTGCTCTCAAGAATGTCACTTGAGGCGTCAAATTCTTTGTCAAATCTCCTGAGAGTGCCGCCTCCACCCTCATCAATTGAATTTAAAGAGGTGGATTAGGTTTAGGGTTTTAGAACCCTCAATGGGCCTGGGCCAGCATTGGAGGAGTAAGCCCAATCCAACAATTCTCCCCCTACGACTTCAATGCGCTGGCTTCAGTATCAACTTGACATCTTCAATGTGACGGGTTCATCAACCCGACACCTTCACAACAATCTTCAAACTTCCTTGCTGGTACTGGCTTAGTCATCATGTCAGACCAATTCAGGTCAGTGTGCACTTTGCCAAGTGCGAGCTGTCCATCCTCCACCACATCCCGGATCCAGTGATACCTCACACAATATGCTTGGTACGGGAGTGATAGGTCAAGTTCTTCGCAAGATGAATTGCGCTTTGGTTGTCACACATCAGCTTGTACTTGTGTTGATCATGGCTGAGTTCCACGAGGAACTTCTTCATCCACAACATCTCTTTGCTTGCCTCAGTAATGGTAATGTACTTAGCCTTAGTTGTCGAAAGTGCCACACACTTCTGCAATTTTGATTGCCAAGAGATTGATCCTCCAGCAAATCTCATCAAGTATCCAGTGGTCAACTTCCTTGAGTCAATGTCTCCTCCTAAATCGGCATCTGAGTATCCTCACAACCCGGCTTCACCTTCTCCAAATCAGAGGCATAAGTTAGTTGTACCTCGGAGGTACCTGAAGATCCACTTCACTGCTTCCCAGTGCTCTTTGTCGGGGTTCGATAGAAATCGGCTCACCATTCCAACTGCATACGCTAGGTCGCGTCTAGTGCAAACCATTGCATACATCAAGCTTCCTACGGCAGATTGGTACGGGATATTCAACATCTAATCTTTATCTTCATCTGATCTCAGACACTACTTCTTACTCAGCTTCATGTGCCCTGCTAGGGGGTGCTAACTGTCTTGGCTTTTTTTGAAAATAATAGGAATACTTCACAACAACCAAGAGGGGGGGGTGAATTTGTTAAACCTTGGTATTTTAAAAATCAAATTCAAATCAGAGTTTCAGGATCTTTATCACTTTTAAAACCAAGAAACCTTTTGCTCAATCAATTAGCTCAGTCCAAGAATCAATAGATCAAAACCAAACTTGTTGAACAATGAATGTGATTCAAAGAATTAAAGACAATGAATAAGATGAGTATAAAGACAAAGAAATAAGAACACAAGCAATTTATACTGGTTCACTTCAAATCATGAAGCTACATCCAGTTTCTTCTAATTCACACTGAATTAGAGTTCCACTGTTATAAAATATTCTTACAAGCTTTTACAAGAACCTCCCCTTTATCAACCCTAGATAAAGAACAAAAATCCAAAACCCTATTAGACTTCTAAGGAGAAAGATCCAGAGAACACTACTTGATAAGTGCCACATTGCAGCTACTTTAATGTTTAAAAGTTGGAACTTATCTTTTGATTTACTTCATTTATCTTAGAAATTTCCCTAAAATCTAGTTAAGAAGCACCTAGTACTTGTATTTAAAGAGTTCTGGAAGATTGATTCAATCATGCGTTGTATTTGAATAGGTTCCGTGGAATTCTAAAGCTTTCGGAGAATCAAAGCAAGAAAAGAAGGTGCATATATCAAACATAAGGAGTTCCAAAAGCATTCAAGGCCCAAAAACCACAAAAGCCCAAAGGATTCTTCAGCATTAAGGCTTAAGCTCACCCAGGCCACTGCTCCATGCCTATTTTGGTTGCCCAGGCCACTTCAAGTCCCAAGAAACCGCCATAAGCTCGCCCAGGCGAGTGGACTTAGGCAAATTTAGGCGCCTGGGCAAGTGAAGCACACAGGAGGTAGAAAACTATATAAAGGGCACGGCCAGAAGAGGAGAAGGATCCATGTTTTCACTTCTCTTTTCTCCCAAGCTCTTGCTTGTTCCCATTTTTTGTTTTCTAAGTTCCTAAGTGAGTGTAGAACTTAGGGAAGTGAGTTGAGTGACTTTTGTAAGGAGATTCTGCCGAAGAGAGGGTCGATGACGAGCTTCGTCGGTGATTCTCTCGAGGAGGTTCTGCTCATGTTCACTTAAGCTTCTCTAAGGATTGGACGTACTCTTCTTATCCCTATTGTAACACCCCGTAGGCCTCCGAAGTGTTATCATCAATAATATCAGTTTAATGTTGAAAACATAGTTTATAAAACTCAGCGGAAGCACAGAATCGCTTTTCTTGATACATTATGTATGAAATAACATCAACTCATCAAAATCACACACAAAGCATAAAAGCACACCCCTGCTGATCCAGTTTCTCATAATACATAAA
>PYAF01002579.1:1330-12323 GCA_007407185.1 Glycine tomentella
TAAAAACCGATGTTAATGTGGAATGGTTAACATCGGTTTTAGGTATTTTGATTAAAACCGATGTTAAATTGATCCTTTTAATTACGAAATTGCCACCGCGTTTTCTATAACATCGGTTTTTCATATAACCGATGTGAAAGCAGCGATGTTAAAAGCCATTTTTTTAGTAGTGATAGTTGCTTTCTTTTTTTGTTTTGTTAAGAACAACATTTCTTTTCATTTAACCATCTCTCTCTCCTGTATATATTTTAATCTACTGCAAAAATCTCTTTGGTTCCTCTTCTTCACGTATTGTAATTTTTTTATTTGTGCTTTCTAAATTGACAGTGTTGAAAGTTGGAGCTTTTGGAATTTTTCACTCAGTGATGTAATTGTCGGTTTGATTCCATTGAGCGCATTGGTGGATTCTCATCCCTTCTTATGCTCTTAATTATTATTATTTATTTTTTTACAAGTGGAATTTAATATACCATGCAGAAAACCTATGTTTGCCACCATCCTATTCTGACATTGTTTGCTTCTTAAAAGGAGAGAATAGAGGTGGGAATTAGTAAGTGAAGAGAACTACCTCTTGCATTTTATAGACTTTTTTATGTATCTTCTTCATATGTGTTTCGTCTTTTTGGTGTTTTTTTATACACTTTTTACACGTTTCTGTTGGATAATTTCCGTTTTTAGTTGATTGATAATCTTGTTTTTATTTGATAAGATATAATCTTGTTTTTATTTGATAAGATATATTCTGTTTTTATTTGATTGACCAAATCAAATAATATTTGATGACTTAGGCCCAGCCCATTGTAAACTTAATTCATCCTATAAATATATGAGTAAGGGTGAAGGCAAGTAGTGCACACATACACAGAAATTTGAGAGCCTCAAGTGACATTCTTGAGTGCCATATTTGAGCAAGCCACCGTGCTTGCATATTTGAGAGCTTAAAGTGAAACATTGTGAGCATTTGAGTGACCACCATTGTTGGAGAGGTTGAGTGTACCACCACTTTGGTGTGTTTTTTGATTCATTGTAACCGTGATTTGTTATAGTGGATTTTGATACTGGACTAGGTCCCGTGAGTTTTTCTTTTCTCACATTGAGGAAGGTTTTCTCACGTAAAACAAATTCTGATTGTCTCTCTCGCTCCCCTTTTGATTTTATTCTGCTTCCACAATTTGATATTTGAGGGTCTGAGATACCCAACAGTGGTATCAGAGCCCAGGTTCAAGGGTTCTGAAGGAGACGAGATGGAGACCAGTGGCATAACTCACGACGGAGATATGTTCAAGTTAAACGCAGATAACTTCAACTACTGGAGGTCGATGATGGAGGATCATCTTATCTGCAAGGATTTATATGATCTCATTGTCCTTGAAGAAAAGCCGACCGGGAAGTCGAACAAGGACTGGGAGATCCTGAGTCAGAAGGTCGTGGCCACGATCAGGAAATACATTGACAAAAGCCTCTTTGAGCACGTGTCCGAGTTCACGAACGCATACGAGTTGTGGAACAAGTTAGAATCCATGATTCATAAAAGAAGACTCCCAGGAACAAAGCACACCTGGTTCACCAACTTCTGAAGCTAGAATATAAGGATGGCATGAGTATGATTGAGCACCTCAACACCTACAAAGGTATTGTGAATCAACTGTCCAAAGCCAACATGAAGATTGATGACGAGATGCAGGCTTTGCTGTTGCTGAGTTCACTACCGGAAAGTTGGGATACTTTGGTAGTAACATTGAGCAACTCAGTTCCAGAAGGAAAACTGACGATGGATGCCGTGACAGATAGTCTCCTGAATGAAGAAGCTAGGAGAAGATGTTGATTTGAGGGGGAGCTACTTGAAGATTGAAGTAATTTGAAGACTTGGAAGTGTTTTGACTTTCAACATGCTTGAAGGCTTGAAGAAAAGCTTGTGATTAATTGTAAAAGGAAAGAAAGCTTTCTGATGATCCAAGTCACTGCATTCACTACTAGAAATACAGCCTTCTACATCGGTTATTTTCGACATTTCACATCGGTTTTGAACCGATGTTGAATCAGGCGACGTTGAAAGTCTGCAAGTTAACATCGATTTTCAAAACCGATGTTAACCAAACTAGACAACATCGGTTTCCCATCCATAACTGATGTGGATATCTGATAAATGACAACATAAGAAGTGTAAAAGATGCTCTAACAACATCAGTGTCTTTTCAAAACCGATGTTAGTCAACACAACAACATCGGTTTTATAGGAAACTGATGTTGATTTGATGTAACAACATCGGTTTTACAAAGAAAACCGATGTTGTTACATAAAATCAACATCGATTTTCCAAAGAAATTCGATAAGAGTACTGTCAAACCAGTGACCATTCAAGACCTTCAGCATGAAGTTAATCAACTAAAAGTTGAAATACGCCTTATTAAAGAACAACAAAGTGTTCATCAGAATATTTTGGGTGTTCTGCAATATGGTAATATAACTGAGGAGGAAGAACCTAATCAGAATAAGCAGCATTCTGATCATGGCTCTCCAGATGATCCAGTTATTCCTGATATTCCTCCAAAGATTTTTGAATTAATAAACCAGTTAACAATTCAACAATTTTATATCAAGGTCAAAATCATAGTTGGAACATTCATCCTTGAAACTGAAGCTCTGTTTGATACAGGGGCAGATTTTAACTGCATTCAGGAAGGATTAATTCCAACCAAGTATTTTGAGAAAACCTCCGAAAGGCTTAGTACCGCTAGTGGATCTAAGCTTCGGGTTAATTTTAAACTTTCTGACGCCTATATCGAAAAGGATGATTTTAAAGTAAAAACTTCCTTTCTTTTGGTAAAGGATCTTAAAAATTCGGTTATATTGGGAACACCTTTTATCAAATCAATCTTCCCAATAACCATTTCAGATAAGGGTATTTCTACAACTTATTTGAATAAATCCATTACTTTCAAGTTTCTAAGAGATCCGATTATCAGAGACTTGAATCCAATCTTTTTTAAACAAAATCAAATCAATTATCTTAAGGAAGAAATTTCTTATAAGAAAATTGATGATTTACTTAATCAGCCTGTTATTCAACAGAAAATCCAATCTTTGTCTGCTCATATCCAGAGTTCCATCTGTGCTGATCTGCCAAATGCTTTCTGGCAAAGAAAACAGCACATTGTTGATCTCCCTTATGAAAAGGATTTTAATGATCGACAAATTCCAACCAAAGCTCGTCCCATTCAGATGAGTCAAGAACTCCTTATCCATTGTCAGAAGGAGATCCAAGACCTTCTGAAAAAGGGTTTAATCCGTAAGAGTAAGAGCCCTTGGTCTTGCTCTGCTTTTTATGTCAATAAACCAGCTGAGATTGAGCGTGGTTCTCCTCGTCTGGTTATCAACTATAAACCACTCAATCAAGCTCTCCAGTGGATCCGATATCCTATTCCTAATAAGAAGGATTTGCTTAATCGCTTGTTTTCTGCTAAAATCTTTTCTAAATTCGACATGAAATCAGGATTTTGGCAAATTCAAATCAGTGAAAAGGACTATTATAAAACTGCTTTTACAGTTCCTTTTGGACAATATGAATGGAAGGTTATGCCTTTTGAATTAAAAAATGCTCCTTCAGAATTTCAGAAAATTATGAACGACATTTTTAATCATTACTCTTCCTTCATCATTGTCTACATTGATGATGTCCTTGTCTTTTCACAATCTGTTGATCAACATTTTAAACATATCAATATTTTTGTTCAGATAATCAAGAAAAATGGTCTTGCTTTATCTAAGACAAAGATTAATCTTTTTCAAACCAAAATTCGTTTTCTTGGTCATAATATTCACCAAGGAACTATTACTCCCATTAATCGTGCCATTGAGTTCTCAGCCAAATTCCCGGACCAAATCATTGAGAAAAATCAACTCCAAAGATATCTGGGTTGTCTTAACTATGTCGCTGACTTCTTCCCTCAGCTGAGTAATCTAGCCAAACCTCTTTATGATCGTCTTAAAAAGACTCCTCCTCCGTGGACTAAGGTTCACACTGATCTGGTTAAACAAATCAAATCCCAGGTCAAAAATCTCCCGTGTCTCTATCTCCCCAATCCTTCTGCCAAGAAAATTGTTGAGACTGATGCCTCCGACATTGGCTATGGTGGCATTCTAAAACAATCCATTAATGGCAAAGAACAAATAATTGCATTCACTTCTAAGCATTGGAATCCTGCTCAGCAGAATTATTCCACAGTCAAAAAAGAAGTTTTGGCAATTGTTTTATGCATATCAAAATTTCAATCCGATTTACTTAATCAAAGGTTTTTAGTCCGTGTCGATTGCAAATCTGCTAAAGAAATTTTGCAAAAGGATGTTAAAAACCTTGCATCAAAACAAATTTTTGCCAGATGGCAAGCTATTTTAAGTATCTTTGATTTTGAAATTGAGTTTCTCAAAGGTACCCTAAACTCTCTACCTGACTATCTCACTCGTGAATATTTACAGGGGAGAAACCAGTAGCTTCATGCCTGACTCAGTAAAGTCATCTTCCTCCTCACGAGGAAGAGGAAAAGGCAGGACCACTAAACCAAGACTAGCTATCGCTGGTCTAAATACCAATCAAGGATCTTCCTCCTCCAAGGAAGAGATTCCGAAAAAACAATCTGGGTCATCCACCCAATCTGGGTCATTAACCCGGACATTACCTCCATCAATCACTGGGTCATCCACCCAGAAAACAGACTCCCAATCCGTTTCTGGATCGTCAACTCAGAAACCTAAACCACAATCCCAAACAAAGGCAGATTATGCCATGCCAATCCAAGTCCTTTTAGCCCTCCAAGACCAGGGTGTTACTCATCTTCCAAAAGGCCTTCCATCCAAATCTTGGGCAGACATCGCCTCTGAAGAAGAAGGAGATGACAGATGCCTAGCTACCATGATTAAAACCATGGCAGAAACCCCCCTAATCGTCCAATCCAAAGGCAAAACCATAGTTCAGCAGCCTGAACCCTTGGCAGTCCGTAGACCAAAATCACAAACCCAATACGTCCCTAAACAGAAATACCAGGACGTTATTCAAATGGAACCTGAATTTTGGGATCCTAGACCAAACAAAGTCCCCCAGAAAGTCTTTCCCAAGGATCTTCAGGGTAATCAATATCATTTTAAACCCATGTCTATGCTCAAGACGAGACATTTTTATGAGTTTATTCTTGTGGACACCAACTCTGTCCAGATTAAACATCATAAAAACAATGACTCTGAGCAAATTGCTTATTCGACTCTGCAAATCCCTAAGGTTCTTACACCTAAAGAATTTGGAGATTTGAATAAGATTAAACGATTTTCTCAAAACTATGATCCCATTGGTTTTTCATACTGGGATTATCAAACAGCCTGGTATAACGTCTTTAATTTCCAAAATAAAGACTTTATGCATTCATGGCTTATTTATTTTAAACAAAAAACTCAATACAAATTCCCCAGTGGTTTATTCAATGGTGGGATTTTATGGCCCAATCTTGGACATACTCCCTTCCGAGGTAGTAGCTGGTCTAACAAACTTTACCAAGAAGTTCGAACATCCGGACGAAGATCCATTCCCGGTTGATTTGCACTTCTTCAGTAAACTTTCTCTTGCCTGGATTTTCCAGTGGAGATATGTTTATGGGAAAGTGTCAATCAAAGGACAGTTGCCTATGCTTCGCCGTCAAGCTCTTGTCAAATGGTGGTCTCAGTTTGACCATTCAAGAGCCAGTCCCAATCAGGTCTCTCTTTGGTTTCATGATCATCCGACCCTAACCAAGGCAGCAGACCCCGAAGCTTGCAAATTCCTTAATCAGAGATCACAAGTCATTGCAGCCCTTGCCTCTTCCACCAACAAGGAAAAGTTCAAGGAAAACATGCAGATGATCTTCAATCTGTTGGAAGAAGAAGACGCTTGCTCCTCTTCCAAGAAACAGAAAGGTTCGAAGAATTCTTCAAATACCTCTTCGCCACCGCCATCAGAGGATTTATTCTATCAGAATGAAGACGACTGTTATGGCATCAATCTGGATGATGACTGAGTATAGCATCACAACAGCCACCATAATCACTGGCAAATTGGAAGAAGACCCCTTTTGCTGACATCATCCATGACATCATTTCCTGCGGCAGACTACTGTGCAGAACTGTTCACTGTAGCGGTAGGTTTTCCGGTAAATGTAACCGGTACTGTAGAAACAGGAAATTTTGTATCTATTTAAGGGCTGCGTCCCTTAATCGTAGGGCAGACTAGAAATCAGCCTTAACCTTCTTTTCTTTCTTTTCAGAGTGCTTCCTCCCTTAGGTATACCTCTGGGCAATCTTTCTATTTTCAGTTGTAATCTTTAATCTTTTGAGAAATAAAATCTTATTTTCTCATATAGCATGCATTAATTGAATCTTTCTCTTCTCATCTACTCTCTCATCCCGACGGCTTGCCACGCTTGAGAGTTTAATCTTAAATTTATGTTATAAATTAAGGTAATTATGTTCTGAACTGTTAGCCATGTGAATTCCGCATTCTATTCCTGCTTTCCATATGCATTGGTTGTTCTGATCTCTTTCCCCTAGCCCCCGCTTCCACCCCATATGGCTCTGATACCATATGGGGTGGAAGCGGGGGCTAGGGGAAAGAGATCAGAACAAGGACACGAGGCACACAAGAGTTCATTACCTTGTATTGAACCCGATAGATTATGTTGACCAGAATAGAGCCAATCTTCATATCAAGACCATGAAGCTGGACATCTAAGGTCAAGACATCTAGGATGTTTGCATCCTCAAGGCTGACAGTCCTATCAGGATAACAGTTGAAATAGATTGGTCCATTGCTAAGGCTGGTTTCAACAGTGCCTAAGATGGAATCGGTGAACTGATTATGACGGGAGTCTCTAAGACATAAGAGAATAGAGGTGTTTAATCCTTCAATCCCGAGAGGTTTAGCAGCAACTTGGACACATTCAATATGCAAAAAATTATAATTTTGCTGATGCTGTTTTAAAGAATTATTTGAAAGAAGTTTGATTTCATCAAAATCAGTTTTAAGACGGATATTAGTTTCGACAGTTCTAATTATAAAATCAGATTTTTGAAAATATCTGCCTTCTGGTTTATAAAGTTCATTGTCTGGAATTCTGGGTATCTTCCAGTCATCCAGATCTTGGTTAATATCTTCAAAAGAAACTTCTTCTTTGAAAATATTTCTGTTTGATTTGATTAAAGCATTTTCAGATTGTGATGGATTAAGAGAAGAAGAGGAGGGTTATGAAGATTTAAAAGAAAAGCGAGAGGTAAAAGAGCGAAAAAGAGACATGGAGGAAACAAGCATAAAATTAATCCCCTGATATCATCGCCATCCTTCAAAGAGAACCGATGTTGATTTTATGTAACAACATCGATTTTCTTTGTAAAACCGATGTTGTAGGGTGACATCAACATCGGTTCTCTGTAAAAACCGATGTTGTACTACAAGTTAACATTGGTTTTTATTAGAACCGATGTTGTTTATTTATTTTTTTAAAATATTTTGTCTGTTTTTTAAATATTAGCAGTTCTTCAACCTGTAAATTGAAAAATCCAGATCCAGCCACAATACATTAAAGTAAATTAATATTACAATATTCCAATAGTGTCACTGTACATAAAAGAATTTGCTAAGCTAATGTATATACAATTGTTTTGAAAATCTAATAAACCACCTAATCTACTAATACATCATCTCTAATCTTAAGAAAAAACTGCGCCCATTTAACCCTAATAGCCTTGAAGGTGTCGGCCTCCAATGGTCTTTGATCGGTGAAATACTGCATGACACAACAAAACATTTAATAAGTACAAAACAAAAACAAGTAAACAAAACAAGTAGTTTTGAATTAGACAAGTAATTACCATCTCCCATTTATCTATGAAGCCTCCTTGGACTATTGTCTGCATCCAATGCATGACATAATAGCCACACTCAGTGCTTCCTGTTTTCTTATTACACTAAATTGAAAAACATAGTCAAAGTTAAATGACAAATAGCATAAATAGTAATAAAAATTAATTTCAATACATAAACCATGATTTATTAAGAGACATACTTTAAGCGCAATCCATTTTGTTGTAGCCTTTGATTTATTTGCTGGAGTGTCATCGACTCCCTTCAAAGCACTGTTAAAGACAAACAAGCATGCATATTATACAATTTACACACACAACTATAGAAATAACATAAATGATGTTACAAAATAGAACTTACCTGTTAATAATTCCTTTAATGTAGTTATCAGGCCTGTTATGCAATTAACAGAACCAGACAATTACATTGGCCTTCGGACATATAAGTACCAGTTGCCAATGTGAACTGCATTGTCAAAAACAAGTTATTATACTACAGACATTAATTAAATTGTGATTGTCATTTATACTTACCCATTCAAATACGGTGCAAGGTAGATATTTTTCTGTGAAGTCTGCATCCATTTCTTCATATAGTCCTCGATATCAAATTGAGATTGGCCAGATCTCTGTATGGACTGTGGCTCGAGGAATCCATACACATCGGCATGATCCGATAGCAGACTTAATTCATTCATATACCTATTGTATGGTGAAAATAAAGTCAGTTATGCTAGAATATAAAACAATGCACCAAGTAATGCTAGTCAATTGAAAGTGACTTACAGAATCCACAATTGTATAACGGAGATGTTGAGACATTGACCACCATGGATGATCTCCGAAATATCCTCATGCTTGATGTACAATGGGAATTTTTCATTATGCGCCCCGAACATCGTCGGGTCCCATGGCACCTGGAAGGGTCTGAGGAAAAGATGGGGGATGGTCAATGCTATCTGGTACAAGGGATCAGAAAAATGTTCCGGCTTATCTACAGCTTTCGCCGGTCCCTTGGGTTGTTGTTTATCCTTCACCAATAACACAAGCAAAAGTGTAGATGAGGTTAACTTGAGTTGTGAGAAATCATTCGTAAATTAGAAGACATAAGGCAAAAATTATTAACCTGTTCCAAAATTGTCTGTACAAGATGTGTCGGCCAAGCAAGGAAAGTGTTAAGTGCCTGCCCCACTAACTAAACCTTGTCAGTGGGAACAGGGACGCGAGCATCAGCATCACGTACTTCCTCAACACTGACCTTTACCTGATCAGCGGCTAGAGGGACGCTTTGCACGGTCGTCGATCCCTCATGAACTCTGCCAAGGACAACAAGGCGGGGAGGATTGTCATCCACATACAACCCACACCTGTCAGATGCACCCGTGTCAGGATCATTGCCAATGGGACATGACTCAACCTTTGGAGGCTGCATGGCACCCTGAGACTGCATCTGGGACTGCAGTTGGCTGAAGCTCATCATCACTTGTTGTGTAACTCTTTCAGTGATCGACTGTGTAAGACGATTAGTGATGGACTGCTCCAGCTTTACCCTGATGTTGTCTTTCAGGCGATCCAAGTCTTCAGGCGCCATGGATGCAGACTTCGACTTGCGAGAGGATGATGGAGCCGGTCCGAAGTACTATGTGATGGTCACACCGGCTGCAGCACCACGGACACGGCCGGGATGCTCTGGTCGTCCAATGGCAGCAGTCAGGACATCCTGACGACCACTGGCGACAAAAGAACCCTGTGTGGCTTGCTCTTCCAGGGAATCCTGCAATCGAAATACAGTAGAACGTTAGTTTTGTTATTTGTGATGCAAAAATTCAGTAGAATGTGTATAAGATTGTTGATTGACTTACAATCCTCTCAGCAATCTCGCGTGCCGCCTCCGAAGTCATCTCGCCGCTTTTCTTCGTGCGAGCCAGCTTCCACTTCACATGTCGGCGCACAGGGGACGGAGGATGAATGATGGTCTCCATGCTGTCATCACGAGTTGCTCCCTCTGATTGTTTCTTTTGTTTTTCCTCCATCAATCTCTTCTCGAGCAAGTCGTAACCCCCGCGGGACAACACGTAAGGGGTGGTGTAAGCTTTTGGATTGCCTGGGCCTTCTTTCTAACATCCTGTAACAATTAGATAGATAGGGTCACAAATAAGAGACGGTATGAAGACTTAACGGTGAAATTGTAATGTTTTGTAAAACAACTAACCTCCTAGGAAGCCGCTCGCCTACTCTCACAGAATTGGGTCCACTGTTCCTTACTAATGCTGTATTTTTCGTATACAGCATCGGCATCATCGTCGTTGCCTTCTGTGAGGACCCATTTCCTTGTCAAGTCTGATTTAAATTGCCTCCAGCACTCGCCCACTATCTGCAAAATCTTCTTCTTTGTCCGATGGTCGGAGGCTTCAGGTATATCAAATTCAGCCTGCATTAAAAGGAAGTCAGTTTAAAAGTAAGGTGAACAACCTTTTAATTGTGTAATGCTTAAAAATAGACGGTACACCTTTAAATTGTAATACCTAAATGTCCTCCCAAATCAAGTCCTTCTGCGCTGAAGGAACTTCCTTCCAATTAGGAAGGGTGACATCCACCTTGTCTCTAGCCACGATCCCCAGATAGTTCCTCAATTTCTTTGCCTAAGGACCATCAGCCTTCCTTGTGACCGGATCCACATGCACAACCGGTTTGTCAGTACCAGGAGCTCTACTAGCCAGTGACCTAAGCCGTGTTGCTTTCCTCGTCTTCTTCGCTGTAGACAACAAAGGTCCTGACTCAACAGGAGGTGCTGACTCAGCATGAGCCGCTGCTGACTCAGGAGGAGGATGTGGTGACTCAGCACGAGGAGGGGAGCTGGGTGGTGTCATCATGATCCTGTAAAAAACAAAAACACATTTATGTTAAGTAACAAGTTAACAAAAACACATAAACACATATGAAATTGTACAAGTCGTCAATAGTTTAAAAAAAATTACATTAGGTGATGTTAATTAATTCTCCTTCATCATGATCATTACGATTTGCATGAACATCGTCAACTTCGTCTTCTCTGTTGACGTTAGGTAGTTGTGTCGACAATTGACTCACACTTGTATCGACGGTTGAGTCATC
>PYAF01002579.1:15849-30228 GCA_007407185.1 Glycine tomentella
TTGTGAACTCTGAATTACAATTTGATTCTTGAAGCATTACAACTCTTGGGTTGATCTTGGATAAAGATTCTTGGTTATATTTGTGTTAAAGATCCAAAAGGGCCAAAAACTCTGATTTTACTCAAAAAGTTTTAAATTACCAAGACTAACCAATTCACCCCCCCTCTTGGTTAAGTGTGAAGTGTTCCCATATTTTACAGAAGAGAATGAGGTGTGTCCAGCATGTTTGAGGCTAACGTTGCTGAAAACAGAGGAAATACCGACTCCTAGGGACGTGGCAAGAGCCGGGGTGGACGAGACAAGTCCAGAGGCCGGTCTAAGTCCAAACATGATTAGAAGTGCTTCTACTGTGGGAAGGTAGGACACAAGAAGCCAAACTGCAGGGCTCTGCAGAATGATGAACAGAACGGTTGTGTAAAGGCGGATCAGATTGTTCACAGAAGAAGAAGTGATCAGAGCACCACAGCTGTGGCTGCTAACCCGAATACCGAGATATTCCTCCTCAGTGAGGAAATGTTGAACATAACCCATGATGACTGCACCTGGATTGTTGATTATGGTGCCTCGTTCCACTTCACCCCACATGAGGGATTCTTCTCTACTTACAGGAAGGGAGATTATGGTGTCGTGAAGATGGGAAATCAGGTGACCAGCAGGATTGTTGGTGTTGGTGATGTAACCTTGACCACAGACACAGGGTGTCGGGTTACGCTGAAGGATGTAAGGCATGTACCTGACATGCGTTTGAATTTGATCTCGGTTGGAAAACTAGATGATGCTGGATCAGTAAATTACTTTGGAGAAAGTAGATGGAAGCTGACCAAGGGAAGCTTAGTCGTGGCTTGAGGAAAGAAAGAAGGCTCCTTGTATGTCATGCAAGGAAAGACCAATGGCGGGGAAGCCAATTCTGTTCGAGATGAACCGATCTTGGAGCTGTGGCACAAGCGTCTCGGCCACATGAGCAAGAAAGGACTCCAGATTTTGGAGAAGAAACAACTACTGATCAGGTTGAAGGGTCCAGTGCTAGAGAGTTGCACGCACTGCCTAGCTGGAAAGCAGCACCGGATTTCGTTTGTGAAATCGGATCAACCCAGACAACGCAAGAATATCCTTGACATCGTCCATACTGATGTTTGCTCCATGTCTGAGAGATCACTCGGTGGAGCTCAGTACTTTGTTTCTTTTATTGATGATCACTCCCGCAAAGTGTGGGTTTATCTTCTGAAGACAAAAAGACCAGGTACTCCAATCTTTCAAAGAATTCCATGCTATGGTGGAAAGGGAGACTGGCACGAAGTTGAAAGTTGTTCGTTCTGATAATGGTGGTGAGTATTGCGTTCCCTTTGATGCTTACTGTAGAGAAGCCGAGATCCGACTTGAGAAGACATCCCCCAAGACTCCACAATTGAATGGACTAGCTGAGAGGATGAACTGGACTATTGAAGAGAAGGTCCGAAGTATGTTGTCCAATGTCGGGTTGCCGAAATCATTCTGGGGAGAAGCCGTCAGAACTGCTGTTGACGTAATCAACCTCTCACCATCCCGACCGCTTGAAGGAGAAGTTCCAGAGGAAGTCTGGACCGGTCGAAGAGCAACTTATGATCACCTGAGGGTGTTTGGATGCCGAGCTTTCATACATATCCCCAAAGATGAAAGGGCAAAGCTCGATGCAAAGACAATGGAATGCATCTACCTCGGTTCACCAAAAATTGAGTTTGGGTTCAGACTGTGGGATCCTATCAAGAAAAAGATAGTGAGAAGCCGAGATGTGATTTTTCATGAAGATGAGACACTTCATGACATCTCGAAGCCTCAAGTCCGGGTTACTTTCAGACGTGAAGAACCCGACCCTCCTGACCAAGGAGAAGAACCCATCCCTCTGATGCAAACTGAAGCAAGAGGAGAAACTGAAGATGATGCTGATGAAGACTGGGATACTGATGTCCGGTTGATGACGAGGACCGGGATGAAGATGAAGAACCGGATTCTCAAGTGGCTGATGAAGAACAACCGAGATACCCCACTAAAGAAAGAAGACCTTCTATGAGGTACCCACCTGATGAATACACCGTCATTGCTGAAAATGGTGAGCTTCAGAGTTATGATGAGGCCATAACGAGCTCGGAGAAAGAAGCGTGGGAGAAGGCAATGCAGGACGAGATGAATTTCTTGCATAAAAACCAGACTTATGAGTTGACCGAGCTGCCTAAAGGGAGACGAGCTCTGAAGAACAAGTGGGTGTATAAGATCAAGTAGGAAGAGAACGGGCAGAAGACGAGATATAAAGCCCGGATTGTAGTGAAAGGCTGCAATCAGAAGAAGGGAATTGATTTTGAAGAAATCTTCTCTCCTGTTGTGAAGATAACCTCGGTCCGGACTGTGTTAGCTATGGCAGCTACAATGGACCTCGAGGTAGAACAGATGGATGTGAAGACCGCATTCCTTCACGGTGAGTTGGAGGAGGAGATATATATGGAGCAACCTGAAGGGTTCCGAGCTCCAGGATGCGATGACATGGTATGCCGATTGAAGAAGATTCTCTATGGCTTGAAGCAAGCACCTCGGCAGTGGTATAGGAAGTTTGATTCCTTCATGACAGAACATAAGTTCATGAAGACAGAAACCACTGTGTATTTGTGAAGAGGTATGAGAACGGAGACTTTCTGATCATTCTGTTATATGTTGACGATATGCTAATTGTAGGGCAAAGCAAAGAGAAGATTGCCGCCTTGAAGAAGGCACTGAGCTCATCCTTCGCTATGAAGGACCTCGGCCCTGCAAGACAGATTCTCGGAATGAAGATCATCCGGGATAGAACGAAGAAGCTACTGTGACTAAGTCAAGAGAAGTATGTTGAGAAGATCTTGAAGAGATTCAGCATGGACAAAGCTAAGACAGTTAGCACCCCCTTAGCCGGGCAAATGAAGCTGAGTAAAAGGCAGTGTCCGAGATCTGATGCAGACAGAGAAGAGATACTAAGATCCCATATCAATCCGCCGTTGGAAGTTTGATGTATACAATGGTTTGCACAAGACCCAACCTGGCGTTTGCAGTTGGAATGGTGAGCCGGTTTAGGGGGAGATTCCAACTCGAGGAAGTCGACGACTGGATATTTGATGAGATTTGTTGAAGGAGCATTGGCAATCAAAGTTGCAGAAGTGTGTGACACTTTCAACGACCGAGGCCGAGTACATTGTCGTGACTGAGGCAAGCAAGGAGATGCTGTGGATGAAGAAGTTCCTCATGAAACTCGGCCATGAACAAGACAAGTACGAGCTGATGTGTGACAACCAAAGCGCAATTCATCTTGCGAAGAACTCGACCTATCACTCCCGTACCAAGCATATTGATGTGAGGTATCACTGGATTCGGGATGTGGTGGAAGCTGGATAGCTCACACTTGGCAAAGTGCACACCAATTTGAACTGGTCAGATATGATGACCAAGCCGGTACCAGCATGAAAATTTGAAGATTGCTGTGAAGGAGCCGGGCTGATGAATTCGGCACATTGAAGCCAAGAAAGAAGACCGGGTTGTTAAAATTGAAGACCCCGGTCTCACTGAAAAACGGAAAGGGGAGATTTGTTGGATAATTTCCGTTTTTAGTTGATTGATAATCTTGTTTTTATTTGATAAGATATATTCTGTTTTTATTTGATTGATCAAATCAAATAATATTTGATGGCTTAGGCCCAGCCCATTGTAAACCTGATTCATCCTATAAATAGATAAGTAAGGGTGGAGGCAAGTAGTGCACACATACACAGAAATTTGAGAGCCTCAAGTGATAGTCTTGAGTGCCATATTTGAGCAAGCCACCATGCTTGCATATTTGAGAGCTTAGAGTGAAACACTATGAGCGTTTGAGTGACAACCATTGTTGGAGAGGTTGAGTGTACCACCACTTTGGTGTGTTTTTTGATTCATTGTAACCGTGATTTGTTATAGTGGATTTTGATACTGGACTTGGTCCCGTGAGTTTTTCTTTTCTCACATTAAGGAAGGTTTTCTCACGTAAAACAAATTCTGATTGTCTCTCTCACTCCCCTTTTGATTTTATTTCACTTCCGCAATTTGATATTTGAGGATCGATACCCAACAGTTACTTATTAATAATTATGTGTTTTTTTGTTCATATTGCTATGAATTATCTCTTTGCTGGACATTCTCTGTTTCTATCTTCCGCATTCACCCACAGTGGTCTTTGTTTGGCTTTTATTTAACACATTTATCATTTTTTAATTGTTGTCCAACAAGATTTTAATTTTATTGTGTTCCTTCCCGGGATTTTTACATGCACTGTGAATTGCTCAATTGCATTGCGCTGTGTAGGTGTTATGAAATCTAGAAGTTGTGAAAACGTTGTTAATACTACCTTTTGATTTCATTGTTTTTGGGAAAGAAATGTATAGGGTTTAATACTTTTTCTAATATTGGTGATTATAATGGTTCTCATATTTTAATTTAATTTAATTATCTTTGTTGGTAGTTATTTTATGAGAAAAAGAATTATTCATAAATTAATTTTTAAAATAATTATCTTAAAATAATTCAAATAGTAATTTATGATTAAATAATAATATAAAACTTTTTTATATTTTCAGTTCATAAGAATTAAACTCATATTTTATTATGTGAGATTATATTGTAACTTTTATTGTTCATTGTAACAATAGAATTTCTCTTAAGTGAAACTACTCCATCACTTACTATAATTAATTTCCCCTACTCATCCTCTCCTGAAATTCCTCATGTTCTTATTTTATATTTTTTTCTTTTCACGGTCTTTTTAATTTTTTATTTTGCAAAAATTAAAAGAACTAAAAGTGAAAATTTGGAGTCTTTTTTCCCTCATTTTTCTGTTGTACTCTCTCTCATTCTCTCATGAGTTGCATTTATATATATCGCCTGACCTTATTTTTATTAATATTTATAAAGTGTGACATTTTAGCTAGATATCAAAGTTGTCAAAGTACTTAATGATGTTGATTATAAATGTATTCATTTTTTTTAGAGAGTTATATATATATATAGGAGAAAACAAAATTGATTTATTTTTATTTTAACTTTTGTTTTGCAGGTTTAAAAGAATTCACTTTTTGTCAAAATTGACGTACATTATTGTGTTGATCGTTTTTTATTTGTTTTGTTACACTCTTTTTCTAAATTTTTCTGAGTGACTATTAACATTTTAATTAAAATTATGTTATACTCTCTCTCTCTCTCTCATTTTTCCAGAAATTTTTAATTTGTTATGCTTTCTCTCTCTTAATTATTGATCTACACTTACCTCTCTGTTCATTATCATAGGTCTGCGTTTTTTTTTTCGTTTTTTTGTTTCTATATTGATCACTAATTTTAAAATGAGGTTGCACCTTGGTACTCATTGTCTAGGTATGCACATTATTTGTTCTAACATAACAATTTTAGGTTGTGATACATTTTACATATGCATTTTTGTTATCATTATTTATGTTTATATTGGATTTAGGAAGGACTTCGATGCGCAAAAGAGAAAAGGAATCAAAAGATCATGAAAAATGTCATCCACCTGCTGGTTCAGATGACTAGATTAACACAAATTACATAAAGCAAAGTGAGATATTGACAATAATTTTAATCCCCACCCTTACCACGAAACAAAAAAAAGTTTTCCAACTGCTGCCATTGTTTGTGTTTATCACAACTAGCTACCATATAGGCTTTACTTAATAAGGAGCATTTCTGATGAAAGTTCATTCGAAACTAAATAACAATGACCAACATGCCAGCTGTTATGGTTATGTCTCCAAAACATATAAACAAAATGTTGGTTTTTATTTTGTAACCAATCTTAATTGGTTAACTATTCTAATAGTTAACTACCCCTTATCACAACCGTTGCTAACTTCCTATTCTAACCATATACACAAAATCATCTTTGATGGAAAAGGTCTATATATAGGTGTGTGTCTTCAATTTCTGGGGTCCCTAAACTCACTCACATATAAGTGCATATACACCATCTAGTGCAAATTGAGAGAAGAGTTTGGAAGACTCAAGAAATCACTTCACATTGCAATATTACAACCCAATTCAAGGAGCAATGACGAGAGGTATTTATATACTAATTTATTCCGCATTGATCTAATATTATTTGTGAAAATGATTAGATCATTAAGTATATAAAAATCTAACATTTGGTATCAGAGCAAAGTTCAACCTCTGCCTTGTTTTTACGTTTTGAGTTTTTTGGATTTTACTGGATATTTTGATTTAAAGTCTTAAAATAAAGTTTGATTTTAAGAATCATAAAGAAAATAAATTTCTAATGATTCTAGACTTTAAATCATGAAAAACGGTGTAAAATTTTATGAAAAGAAGTTTTTAAAATTAGAACCCGTGATTTAAAACTTTGTGTGATTCTATATCCTTTTGCTTAAGGTTGAAGACAACTTAAGTGTGTGTCGTTTTATTAAGTTTCAAAATGACAATTCCTTTTGATTTTGACATTATCAAGATAATGTGCATATTCTTGTACCTTTACTTTGAAAAGTAAAAGCAAGTTCTTGATTTCAATGCTTTTATGCTGCAAGAAATGCTATTTTGTCATCTTATGCTTTATAAATTCATATTAAAATTTTGCTTAGCCACTGTACTTGTTTTGACCGAGGCGAATGCTAGTGATATGCAAATTTATCAATTATGTATGTGATACAACAAAGCATTATAAAATTGGCACAAAATGACAAAATAGCGTCAAAAGTAAAAAACTTGGTTTCCTTCATATATGTTTGCAAGGTTACCAAAATTTTTGGCAAAGCACGTGTTGATTAATTGGTAAAGGAAACACATAATTGATATTAATTGTAATTGATCATATATGATATAATAAATCTTATCACTACTACAAAAGGTCTTTTCTACGACAGTGAAACGACGACGGTTATTCAAGAACCGTCTTAAATTTGAACGTGGTGGCAATTTTGTAATATTTGTGGCTTCAACGACGACGGTTTTACAAAACCCATCTTAAAAAGTTGTTTTCCAATATGGTTTTTTTATAAAACCGTCGTGTTTTTGGTTCCACCAAATTAAAAGGGTTTTCTCTCACTCACTAACACTCACGGGATTGGAGACAACCCTAAATTAAAATCCTAAAATTTCGCCGCTGCCATGGAGATGCATCGACGCAGATCTGATCGAAGAAAGAAATGGAGGAAGCATTGGACGACAGCCATGGCCCCAGCCCCGAACGGCAACTGCACCAATGCCGCAGTCTCTCGAAAATGACAATGGCAAAGACAGCGACGAGGATTTAGATCCTTACAGTGGCTTGTTCGACAATGAACAAAAGAAGATTCTAGAGATTAAAGAGCAACTCGAAGAGCCTGAGCAGGTATTTTTCAATTCAACATTTTTTTTCTTCAAATTCAGATTAGAAAATAATTTAATTAATTAATCTTTCTATTTTGTTTTCCTTTGTAGTCTGAAGATTCTTTGGGCAAAGCCTCGCGAACATGGAAATAACATTCCAAGCAGAAACAGTGAGCGAAAAAAGAGGGATATTGTGCTGTCAGTTATGAGAGAAAGGGAGAACAACGGTTGGCCACTAGGGAAGAAAGGGGGAACCTGAGAAATGTTGTTTCTGTTGATAATGTTTCGGTCTCTATCGTTGGCAAGGCTGTGGTTGGTGGAATCTCTGGTGTCGTGGCTCAGGTGAGAACTTTTTGGTTGTGTTATGTATTTCTGCATAACTCTTGTTAGTTTAGTCATTTCTTTCGGTGTATATTTGTAATTGGAATTTTTTGTATCTTTCAATTGAAAATGTTGAGCCTGAAGATAATAATTAAAGGGTAAAAGGTCTAAGAGTCAGATTGGAGGTAAAAATAAAAAAGTTACAGCCTTTTGATTTTGAATTCTGTTGTTGAGGGGTTCAAGAAGAAAGATTTTTGCTCCCAAGAATAACATCTGCAAGATTTTATGAAAATAGTAAAGCATATATGATATATGGCCTTTAAATCAGTTCTCAGTTTTGCATTATTGATTGATTTGCCATAGCAAGGGTTTTGTTGTTTTGATTAATGTTTATCTTGCTTACTAGATGGGTTAACCAAAAGGGGAAGTATACTGTAGTATTCAGTTTTATACATAACATCTGCATTCAGTCCTAGTTGATTGTAGTGATCCTGGTCTAAGTTATATAACTCTTTCTTTTTATTTGACCTTTGTTTATCCTTTATATCTAATGGACACTTTTATTCTTGTACTTTTATCTCTCCAGCATCAGACACAGTGGAATTTGTGAAAGCATCTCTACTAGTTCAATATGTGAATTCCAACACCTTTCTAAAAGGTTGTTAGTGGTCTAAGCTCTTTGGTTTGTTTGTGGGTTTGGTACTAGTGACATTTAAGCTTGAGGGGAGTGTCAGTATATTATAACAAAGGCAAACCACAAACACATACAAAGCCCTCTCATACACATTGAATAACTTAGACCAGGATCACTACATACATGGAAAATTGCCACCGCGTTCAAATTTAAGACGGTTCTTGAATAACCATCGTCGTTTCACCGTCGTAGAAAAGACCTTTTGTAGTAGTGGCAACTTGAAGAATGAAACCTATGACTTAGAAGATTGTTTTGAGCTTTTAACATGCCTTGAAGATTGAAACCCAAATCCAAGTGTATGAGAAGCAAATCTATTGATCCTTGCATTTGCATGCATATAATCATTTACATGCTTAAGTATTCTTATCAAAGGATCAAAGCTATTTCGAAAAAGATCTAAATGGGTAAAGTTTTTGGAAAAATGTAATTTCACTGTTTTAATCGATTACCTATAAGATTAATCGATTATTTAGTTCATGTTCAAAACTGGAAAAGCTTTGATGAACAGTTTAATCGATTACATCACGGATTAATCGATTATTTGGCTTGTGTTTATAACTGGAAAAGCTTTAATGTACATATTAATCGATTACGCATTTCTAGTAATCGATTACATAGTATAATTCAACAGTAAGACATTGCTGCTTTAATCGATTACCATTTATTGTAATCGATTACACAAACTATCTTGAAAATCATGTTTTCACTAATTTAATCGATTACCATAATTTGTAATCGATTATATAGGCTATTTTGAAAAGGCTTGTTTCACTGCCTTAATCGATTACCAAAGATTGTAATCGATTACACAAGAGGCTTCTGTTATAAAACTTCACTGTGTGAATCGATTACAGCTCGGTTTAATCTATTATCTTGTTCGTGGTGAAACCTAGAATTCAGCCTTGAACACTTTAATCGGTTAAGTGGTAATTTAATCGATTACATGAGTCATTTTAATCGATTATTGGGCGCGTTTAATCGATTACAGGTTGTTACAAAACTTTGTTATAAATAGAAAGAAGCGGCTTGAAACTTAACTTGAATACTTCGAAATTTTTGAATACACACAAGCCTTCACAAAGTTCTAAAGTGTTTTTTTGGGTTTAATTACTTCTTGTCCAACTCTTTAATCTTCATGGGTATTGAATGATTTCTTGGGCAAAATATTTCTAAAGAGTAAAGGAGAGCATGTTCTGAAAATCTGTTTCTGCATTTAACCTTGATTGGTAACTCATTTGCATTCATATTCATTGGATCATCAGGTTGTTTCTCTCCTTATTCTTTGAATGTAATTTTGTTTTTATAATTTCTGTTATTTTGAGCTATTGTAAAGGGTTCTTTGAACCTTGTTCTAGAGTAGTGTTCTCTAGAGAAGAACAGAGTAGTGTTCTCTTGTTCTTGATCTTTAGGAGTCTAATAGGGTTTTAGATTTCTATTCTTTATCTAAAGTTGATAAAGAGAGATTGTTGTAAAACTTGTAAGAACAAAATTTTATAATTGTAGAACTCTAATATAGTGTTGATTAGAAGAAACTGGATGTAGCTTTTCTTGAGAAGTGAACCAGTATAAATTGCTCGTGTTGATTTTCTTATCTCTATCTCTTCAAGTAATCTTGTTCATTTGTTCTTGGTGGTTTTATCATTACTCAACAAGTTCTGTTTTGAGCTATTGATTTCTTGGGTTGAGCAATTTGATTGATTAAAAACATTCTTGATTTAAAAGTGATTAAAGTCCTTTAACTCTGATTTTATAAAAAAAATTTAAAAGACCAAGTTTAAACCAATTCACCCCTCTTCTTGGTTATTGTGGGTATTCCTATTGTTTTCATAGAAGTTATGCATGTTGTAGGCTTCTTTGAATAAATTATTTAATATTGTAGGCTACTTTGAAATTGCATTAACACCAAACCCTATTATCTGGCCTACATTCTTTTTTAGTGCATTCATTATATGTTTTTTATTAAAAAAAGAATGTAGAACAAAATTACCTCTATTGTCCTCATAAAGATAAATATCGTAAGATAATAATTCTAATTTTCTTTTCTTTCTTTTCAAAAAGAAAATAAAAGGTATGTAAAGTATGGAGATACTTGATTAAAATAAAACTTGAGAATATGAAAGAATATTTGGAAAATAAGGATTAGAAATATCCTTGTATCTTTTAATTACCTTGGTGAAAATCTTAGACTATTTGACGCAAATGGGTTTTTTGGCCAAACTATATACCCAAATGGGTTCGCATGAAAAAAATTTACTAGGCCTGGGTGATTTTTGTCAAGTTAGATTTGGGGCATCTAGTTCAAGTTTTGTTTGTTAATAGGAGGTGCTACACTGCCTGGCACCACCTTTTTAGGTGCTCTATCACAATAGGAGGTGCTAAGTCACCGGTAGCATATTGGGAGATGCCACATAGCCCAGTGCCTCCTGTTTAATTTTATTATCGTTACAGGAGGCACCACGTAGCCTGGTGACTCCTGTTTGAAATTTTATGACCATTGTAGCATTTTGCACGAGAAAAAAAAATACATTAAAGGAGACACCACATGGTTGGTGCCTCTTGTTTGAAATGTTTTTACCATTAAAGGCATCATGTACTATTACTCCTTGCCTATAAAAAGGCTTCAAGATTTTCTTAAAATGCATTTTGTGGTCCGGGGTTTGAAGGTGCATGGTGAAGGTGTTTTGGGTGATGTTGAAGGTTTTTTTTGTGATTCCAGTTACAGTTTTTGCGACACAAAGGTGAGTATTTAGTTTTTATTAATTTTATGTTATTGGTGGTTTAAAAAATTTATTTAATTTGCATTGGTTAAGTATTTAGTTTACATTAGTAATTATTTCTTTTGTAAATTATGTTTCAAAAAAAAATTTACTTTATATTGCACTGTAGAGAAATACTTCTGGTGCATTATTGGAGTTCCTGTGGAGTGATTTATTTCCTGCTTGGATGGTAGATTAGTCCATTATTTTGTCCAAAGAGGTGTGCAAGCTAGAGTTGAATCTAATGTTGGTTGTTACTGCTACAAGATATAGGAAGCCATTGAAAAAAAGTCATGTGGAAGCTTGTAGTTATAATGTTGAGATACAATATCCAACAAACTAAATTTGATGTTGAAGATTTGTTCAATCATGCTACACAAATGGGATGGAAAACATAAGTCATTATTTTAAACAAACATTTATGTGAGTGTGGAGCCTTCCAAGCCTAAAGATATCCTTACTCACATGTCATAGCAGCATGTGCCTATGTTCACATCAATCCTAACAAATTTGTTGATGAAGTGTACTCCATCAAAAGCACCATACATGCATATTCTGGCCAGTGGAATCCCCTTGGCAACAATGAAACCATCCTTGAGAGGAGTAACCTTTTATTATACCTAATTCGTCCAAATTACATGGAAAAGGTCGACCAAACTCTACGCGCATTAAGAAATGAAATGGACTAGACAAAATCACAATATAGACATACATGTAGCCATTGCAAGCATGAAAAGCACAACGGGACTAATTGTCTGCAATTTCGAGCACTATATGATCTAAATCTATAATTTGGATGAATCAGGATGGCAAAGGTCGACCAAAGTTAAGTGCATAAAGAAATGAAATGGACTGGATGGAATCACAATATAGACAGACATTTAGCCACTGTGTGAAGGGCACAACAGGACTAATTGTCTACAATTTCGAGCTCAATATGATCTAAATTTGTAATTGTCATCTTAACGCTCTTTGTTAATTTTAATATTTTCCTTACTGTATTCTAGTTCTTGTACTAAATTTCATTGTCCATTTCAATTTTGTATCTCCATTGTCACTATAAATTTAACTTCATGTTGGGAAATATTTTTTTACTAAAAAATCTAGAAAATATGCCCAAATGCATGCCATGGTATAAACACACACTCCAAATACGAGAAATAAGTGCATCTAAATTAATTGGTGGCAAACAATGACCTAACGCCTCTTCTTCAGGTGCCTTTGTCATAATAGGAGGTGCTACCCTGTGTAGCACCTTCTGCACGATCAACAAAATTTGAACAAGAAGCCCTAGGCAGTTTGGCGCTTCCAAGATTGCTACAATGGACCTAACACCTCCTATTCTGATAAAACACCTGAAAAGGAGGCACCATGTAGTGTGACGCCTCCTGTTAGTAGACAAAACTTAAACTAGAGGTGCCACCCTATTTGATATGGCAAAACTTACCCATGTCCAATAAATTATTTTCATGCAAACCAATTTGGGTATATAGTTTTGCAAAAAAAAAAAAAAAAAAAAACATTTTCATCAAAAAGTTAAAATATTGTCAACGATTGAACATAGAGTGACACGATATAAAATATTTTGTGTTGATTTTCTTCTCCTTTACATGTTTTTATTTGTTTTTAAAATCAAACAAAGAATTAAATTGTGAAATATTACTTAAAAAACAAAAGGTTTTGTTTACAAATATTTTTACTACCTTTATTCTGAAACAATATTCGTTCAACCTAAAACTAACCTTTGATATTGTCTTTTTTTTTTTTTTTTTAAAAAGTCTTTTCATCTATCAACTCATTTAAAAAAATAGCATAAAACAATAACTAACCCCTCTTCACATATTTTGTGTCCTTTTAGAATTTGAATACAAGTACTATGCCAAAAAGAGAGAGTCTTTAATAGCAATTCCATATATTACAAAAGATAGCAATTATAAAATCGCAATCTTTACAACCACTATTAAGAGGAGACAGCAAAGTATAATTGGAATTGCAATATATATGGTTCGAAACTGCTATATCATTTCCTTACCAAACAACACTGTCTTTCTTGAAAATAGTTTAATGAAAAGGAAAAATAAAATAAAATAACAGAAACATCACAAACTCCCCCATGAGATCGTGCATGAACATCCACCTAATCCCATTCAAATTCCATTAGCCACCACCTGAAAATAAAAATAAAAATAAAAATAAAAATAAAAATAACCGAGCAAAGCCCCTTCTCAACAACCTCATGATGATAGATGATAATGTAACCATTGCCAATCAACCACCATCTTATTTCTCATCCTTAAACAAAACTCCTACGTCCTTCATTTTAGTGATGGTTTGAGTCAGTGGCGGATCTAGAACTCTGGATCAGTGGAGTCAATTTATTTAAAAAAATAAAAATTGATAATTATCATTATCATATGAGATAATTGGGTTTAAACACAAAAATAAGAGGTACAAAATATAAAATTTTAAGATAAATATTTATATTTTATTAAAATAAGAGGATACATTTATTTACTCTCACATGTGAACTAATAAGAAGACTCAAATACATAAAATTAGGAGGTGTAAAATATAATATATTATGACAGATACTACTGATTTTATTGAAATGAGGGGGTGCATTTGCCCACCCTCACTCCAACATAGCTCCGTCGGTTGTTTGAGTACACTTATGAACTTACTTATACAAAATACTTTAAGTATACTTATGATTTATGAACTAAGGTTAGTAGAAAATTTTTGAAACTCGTACGTCTTAATTTATTTTATATCATACGCTAATAAAATAACAATTTCCTTTCACAATTGATATAGATGAATCATGTTTTACAAACATTTTAACCTAATTTCTAACTTTTTTTTATTTGTTTAAAAGCCTTTTTGATTTTTCTCATAGTGTTCAATAAAAAATATTATTTTTTCTCCTAGTAGTGTTTTATTATAAGCAACTTCAAGTAGCACAGTTTTCTTTTCTTTTTTTCTTTTTAACTCCTAAAACACTTCGTAAATTTATTTTGTACTCTTTTCATTTAAGTATATGTTATATATATATTTTTTTTTTCTTTTTAACTTCTAAAATACTTCAAGTTTTTTGTTTCTACAACTAATGAGAACTAACTACTAGCTCCTAGATTTTCTTGTAAGATTGTCAACATCAATTTTTCCACTCTTATATATTAGAGAGTTTATTGGTATATCTAGATTAACCGAAGATAGAATCAGTACTATCTTTTCTATATATTTTTTAAAGTT
>PYAF01002579.1:33476-70971 GCA_007407185.1 Glycine tomentella
TATTATAAGCAACTTCAAGTAGCACAGTTTTCTTTTCTATTTTTCTTTTTAACTCCTAAAACACTTAGTAAATTTATTTTGTACTCTTTTCATTTAAGTGTATGTTATATTTTTTTTCTTTTTAACTTCTAAAATACTTCAAGTTTTTTGTTTCTACAACTAATGAGAACTAACTACTAGCTCCTAGATTTTCTTGTAATATTGTCAACATCAATTTTTCCACTCTTATATATTAGAGAGTTTATTGGTATATCTAGATTAACCGAAGATAGAATCAGTACTATCTTTTCTATATATTTTTTAAAGTTTCGCCACTACCACTCTAGTATTATATTATCTCCTCGTAATTTTCTAGTTCAAAGACAATTGTTTGGGCAACTTTGGTATTTGTTTTTATTGATAACATTATTGTCAAGATTTTTAAAATCGGATTAATCATTGAATATTGAAGATTCAACAGTTAAACAGAGATTTTGAATCGCGCTTCAACAAGTAGTAATTAAATAATAATTTTAAATGTTTAATATAATATATTATGTAATATATTAATTTTAAATTATTAAAAATTTGTACACATAAAATAACCAACCATCGAAAAACTTAGTAAGAAACTTACACACAAAAATTAATAATTAAACAAAACAATAATATACAAAAATTGAAAGTGAACTTACAAAAATTTAAATATGAACCACAGGATCATTACAAATTGTAATAAAGAGTTTTTTATTATATAAATTATAATAAAGAGTTAATAGATGTCAAGTGTCAACACATAAACCAAAAATCAAAAGCTACTTTTACCTTCCAAAGCTACCTGAAAGAAAAGAAACTAATGATACTGAAAAGTAAAATTTAACGGAAATAATTTGTTTTTGAATATATAAAGTGTTCATAAATTTATTCCAGAAAGATAAAAATTTAAATTTTTGTCCCAAAAGTGAAAAAAAGTGCGACAAATTTATTTATCTGTTAACTTATGTCTGTTATCGTTAATTGAAATAGCCTACGTGACACATTCAGAGACGAATTTATCAACGCTCTACACATTTAAGGAGGAATTTGTCAACGTTCTACCCAACATATAATTTAATCTTCATATTCTCCCTTTTTTAATCATTACAAACATAAAATTATAATAAACACTTAAAAATTTAGGAAACTATGTATAAGTTAGAACAAACATAATAAGAAACATAATATTGATTAATAAACATAATTTGTCTGTTGTTCTGAAATTTCTATTATAACAACATTAGGTAGTGACAAAATCAAGTAAAGTCTCATCTTTTTGTAAGGATTAACTTAATGGTTGTGCATTTTTGTTTGAGTCTCACATTTTGGGTAAGGTATTTCACATTAGAAATTTTAAGAAAAAATATGAGACAGTACCTTACCCTAAATATGAGACTCAAACAAATCAAAATGCACAATCATTTAATTAGTCCTTACATAAAAATGAGACTCAACTTGGTTTTGTCACTACCTAATATTATCATAATAGAAATTTCAAAGCAACGGACAGATTATGCTTATTATTATGTTTATTCTAACTTATGTTTGCTTTCCTTTTTTAAGTGTTTATTTTAACATTATGCTTGCAACGATTAAAAAAAGGGAGAAGATGGAGATTAAATTATATTTTGAGTAGAGCTCTGACAACTTCGTCTCCGAATATATAGCGCTGACAAATTCGTCCCTGAATGTGACACGTAGGCTCTTTCATTGACGGTAACATACGGAAGTTAATGGATGAATGAGTTTGTCGCACTTTTTTCACTTTCGAGGATAAAAATTTGAATTTCCATCTTTTGGAGACGAATTTTTATCCACACTCTACACATTCAATGACAAAAATGACTATTTACCCTAAAATTTAATGATTTGTGACTTGCTGTTCTAGTCGTTGATTGACATTGAGAAAATAAAAAGTACATAGTAAAAGCAGTGAAATATTTAATTGAGAACTAAACACTCAAAAATTCATAAATCGCAACACAGAGGCAAGCACAGGAGACAAAGCAGTGATGTCATGGCGGCTCCATGTTGCAGGCAAAGGTAGAAGATGGTTCATGTGGTGGTTCTGGCAAAGAGGGAGACTGGTGTTTTCTGTGATAGATCTTTGTTGATAAGGAAAGAAAACATTTTTATTATAAAATAAAAAGCTAAATCAAACGCCTTCTATTGACCGTTTTGAATTGGAAAGCAGTCGGTTTTTCATCGGTTTCTATGATTTTTTACCGATTTTGTAGCCATATCAAACTGGATACCTGACTGATTACCGATTACTGATTAAACCGATTGATTTGGTTGATCGGTCCAATTTTTATAACTTTGATCATTACACTTAATTTTGTCAAATAACCATAAAATGATAAATTCATATTTAATTTAGTGAACATCATTTACAACAAATGACACTCTTTGGTTGTAACATGAAAAAAATGACAAAATAGATAATGATTTGGGAGAAAAAGTTTGTGTTACAACTTTCATTGATGCATGATTATTATATAAATATGAGTAAATTACACTCAGACCCCCTGTGTTTTGCTCAAATTTCACCCATTACCCCTCCCTTTTTGCACATTACTTTTACCCCCCTCTGTTAATACCGTTAACTAACGTCAATTGAAATGTGTGAGCAGATAACATTCTCTTTACATTTTAATTGTAAAACTCAAATTATCCCCTCCCAATTAGTTTCAGAATTTAGGATTCACATTTCATTTCTCTTCACCATTTACTGTTCATCTTCCTCTTGCTGGCGAGTTCTTCTTGAGCGTCTAGGGGGTGCGAGTTCCTCTTTCGCTCACGACATTCGTTCAATTCCTCTTCATTGTTCGCGAGTTATTCACCATTCCTATTCAACTACAGAAAAGTTGGGTTCACATCCAAAAAAAGTTGGGTTTACATCCAATTACAGAAAAAAAAAACAAGATTCTTAAAATATTTTCAGGTTGAGAGGAAGAAGATAAGAAAGAAGATGAGAGTATTTTAGATATAAAATTTCATTAAAAGTCATGTGACCAGCATGTGCCTAATTTCTGTTAGATTATTAAACGGTGTTAGGAAGGAGGGGGTCCAAGTGTAATGTGAACTAAATAATTAAGGGGTTTTTTGTAGGGTGCAAAAAGGGAGTGGTATCGGGTGAAATTTGAGCAAAACACAGGGGGTGCGAGTGTAATTTACTCTATAAATAAATGTATACATTTATAGTGCAATTGATTATTGACATAAGTGGTAACACAAGTAAAACACCATAACACAAACACAATTATTTCTTTTATCTACTACTATTCGGAAACTTTTATTATAGTTTAGGAATTGTTCGGCATGCTGGGGACAGTGAAAAGATCCTATGACATCAAGAACACTAGGCATCTAGATCTAAGAGTGTGACCAAAGTTATAAAACTTGGTTCGGCCTGGCCGGTTGGACCGGTTCAACCGGGACTCGGTACCATGACCGGGCCGAGTTGGTTATCGGACCGCGCGTGCATGTGGCCCAGTTTGACCTGGAGAAAACGGGACGGTTTTGGGAAGAACCGAAAATCCGGCCGGTTTTTAGGACCCGGACCGGGTTGTGCACGCGTCGCCACCACTCGAATCAACCACCACCGCACTGGCCTCACTCTGAGGAAAGACAAGAAGAAGAGGAGGAAGTGTGAAGCACTGAACCAGAAGCGAAACTTAAAGAGAAAATGGAGAAGAGAAGCGGAAGTGGAGAAGATATAGTAAAAATAAGGATATGACTTACTGCATGTATTGTAGAGAAGCGAAAATGGTCCAATGGAGAAGAGAAGAGGAAATGGAGAATAGTAGAGAAGCCGAAATGGTCCAGTGGAGAAGACTAGCGACGCAAATGTTGCTAGCAACTATTTATATCATTATCATTTTGGTTTAGATTTACGTGGGCCAACATCCAGAAACCATTTTGCTTCATGTACCCTCCATTTTTCTATTTGTACTCCTTCTTGCTCATTTTTTTAATCAAAAATTGAACTTGTGTTTTAATTTAAATAGTTGCTATTACCACTCTCTTTTATTATTAGTACACTTTACTTTTTTTTTTTATCAATTTTAATACTTTAATTATTATTTTGAATTTTTTAATATACTTTTCTTAATCAAGTAATATTAGTTATACACTTATATATAATATAATTTTAAAATTTTTAATATACATCGAGTCAAATCGGAGTAATTATTGACCCACTGATTGGACCATTGGCCCACTACCTCGACCAGGTCAATGACCAAACCGGTTTTCACAACTTTAAGTGTGACACTCACGTTGCATAATTAAAAAGAATAAACTAAAACTTGTTTAGTATAAAAAAAAATGGTTAAAAAATTGACGATCATAGTATTGGAAGCCAAATAAGAGATGTCTCTAAGAGTCATAGAGTCCAAAATGAAGATGTCACTATTTTTCATTTAGCTCAAACATATCATAGTTATTGGCAAATGATTATTTTAGACTTGGAATACATAAATCAGTTTGAAAGAATGACAATTTTAATTTAATTTTTAAATATATAAAAAGTGCGATAATTGTATTATATTATATAACTTAATATCAAATTATTTTTAAAAATGCAAATTGATATCAAATTGGTCCCGTAATATTATAGCTTAATTACAAAACGATCACATAAATTTAACAAGATGTAATTATTGCACTTGTTTAATAAAAAAATGGTTAAAAAAGTTTCATAAATATTTTTCAAAATACTTAGATAAGTTTATTGGGAATCAAAGAATTATATGATATTTTTACTAGTTATTTTAATTATTTATCACGTTAAAAATAAAATAAGACTAATATGATATTTTTATTACAGAAAAAAAATTAACTTGAAAAAGTAAGGGGGTGTTTGGTTTGAAAAAATGTTTTCTATTTTTATTTCTTATTTTTATTTTCTGAAAACAGTTTTCATTTTTATATTTTCAAGATTTAGAAAATATGTTTGATTTGATTTCTTATTTTTCAATTTTAAGAAATAAACTATTAAAATGTGTTTGTTTTGAATTCTTATTTTCATGTTTTCATAAAATATGTATGAATATAATTTCAAATAGTAAGAATATAGTTATATATTTTTACTAACAAATATTTATAAATAAAAATTACCTTAGTAATATTAATCTCATTACATTGTTTATTTGTAAATATAAATATAAAATATTTATATATGTTAGATTATTACCTTGATAAAAAAATATAAACTATTTTTTTTACTTGAATAAATATAAAATAATTATAATCACACTAATTAGTATTAGGCATGACTAATATGAATTAGTTTTGGCCAATCCACTAACATATAAAAACAGGATTTATATAATCCACAAAAAAAAAACACTAACACAACAACAGGTGTGTGGCACCCCCGCACCGGCCCTTCCTTCCATATACAAGTTCAAGCATGTGAGTGGCACTGAGATATTTGGAGAGATGTGCAACTTGTGAGAAAGAATTGAATCAAGATTTGAAACACCAAAATCAAGGGTAGGAGCTATGCGAAATTTCCTTACAATAGTAAAAAGTAAATTAGAAAAAAAATTATAAGGTGTTTTGTTTTTGGGTTTAGTTTAGTTTTGAATTTATAATTATTTTACTAAAGTTATTTAGTTCAGTTTGGTTGGAACTATTTTATTAAAGTTAAAGTTTAGTTTAGTTTATTTTTTGATTAATAGGAAGTATTATGTAAGGGCATTAAATTATTAGTTATAAATTCGATTTATTTAGGATAATTATTTGTAATGTAATTTAATTTGAAGGTATTAAATTATTAATTATAATATTGATTTATTTATATTAAGATAGTCATGGATGACTGATTCATCATCGTCTGCTTCTTCACGATTCTGGATCCGATCATGAGGGTGAGCCCACAGATCCGACGACCCATATTATGCCTACCCCATATAAGTGGGGTGTTTTGCGTAGGCGTACCCAGCGCACCCACTTTTCACAGGCTGTGTGGAATGAGGACACATGTCGAGTGTTGAAGACTCGATGTGGTAAAGTCACCGGGGGGGGTAGACTGTGACAATATACCTGACATCGTTGCTGAGATGTTAGGACAGGTTGGATTCCTGCATGTCGCACACATGCGACATATTCAAGTATGCAATTCTGAATTGATTAAATTAAATTCTGGGTTTGTAAAAAACTATAAAAATGTTTTTATTTATAATTGTACATACAAATTGATTACTGTTAATTTTAATTTAGATCGATCATGCGCTTATTAGTGCTTTGGTTGAGAGGTGGAGACCAGAAACACATACATTTCACATGACGCAGGGAGAGATGACCATCATGTTGGAAGACGTGGCTGGTATCTTAGGATTGGCCAGCAACGACAATGTTGTCACCAGATCCACCTCAGAAAACTGGGCCACCGTCATTGAGGATTATTTGGTCATCTTCCTCAGGATGGGAGTGAGCTGAAAGGTGGATTTCTGTGCTTGTCTTACTTTGATAGACATTATGCGCAATGGGGTGAGGCAGCTGTGAATCCCCTAGAAGTCATGCGGTTTACGAAGGTGCACATTACGCGTATGATTGGAGCATGACTACTATGCGACAGATCCGGGGGAACACTGTCGCTTGTGGCTATGTCCCATTCCTTGGAGTGGACTTTTGAGACATAGGTAGCTATAGTTGGGGCTCTGTGGTCCTTGCACATTTGTTTAGACAAATCTGCAAGTGTACAGATCCACAGAGAAGTGACATTGGTGGGTGTCACGTGCTTCTTCAGATATAGGCATGACTCAGATTCCCACCGATTGCTCCAGCTATTCCTCAGCCTACTCAGCCAAAGTGGCATTACGGACACATGTATGTGTTATTATTTTCTGTTATTAATTATGTATTAATGAGGCTTATAGGTATTCTAATGTCAGTTATTTTGTGAGTTAGGTTTAATGCTTTAGGCCGGTTTCGAGCACACGAGCTTCTTTGGTATTGGCTAATATTAGATTCCCTTTGTCGGGAGGAGGTACGTATTGTTATTTATAAGAGTTTTGGTCACTGTACTTTGATAATTTTCATTTTTGGTCACTGTTCTTTCATAATTGTGTTTTAATTCTTTTGTGCAGGTGGTTTGGCAACCATATGCAAGCTACCATTTCCTTGGTGCATCTGATCAGCAACGACTGTTGTGGATGGCTAGTACTCTAGTTATATGCTTTTACACAGTTGAGTATTCTCATCAGAATAGATGCATGCAACAATTTGGGTGGGATCAGCCAATCCCACGAAGGCCTAGGAAGCTGAAGGGTGTGCATGACCTATCATTGCGAGGTAAACTACAGGATAACTGGGTCCGTAAGCTGAGACCCTTTATACGACGATGGGAGGTTAGGGACCAGCACATCGACCTGTCCCCTACTAACTGGGTTGCTGTCACCAAACCGTGAGTACATGGTTTGGTTCAGGGAGAATGGGAAACGACACATGTCGAAGAGGGCTGCCAAGAATGTCGTGGTGTACGTGTTGTTTAATTATAATTTGTGTACTTATTTTCATTGTGATGGATTTAATGTCTGGACTAATGTATTTTTTTTGTAATTTGTAGATTGATGGCCTGGAGATGTTGTACTTTGCGACTGGCACTGAGCAGTGGCCGGGATACACCGTCGACTGGGTGCATGAAGAAATTGGTCGCATTATTTGTATCTTCATAGACAACTGTCGCCTAGAGGAGGCAGACCCACATGCACCCTCATCGCAGCTTCAGCATGACCCACAAGTACATGTGGATGTTCCCCATGGCAGACAGGAGGGACATGTCAACGCACCATGTTCATGAGCCCATAGGACCTCCATGGCCTCGCACTGATGGTTGGTTTTGGCCTCCATTGATAGGTTCTACACACGACAGCCAGCCTGTGTATTATGAGGCTACTCAGTAGGGGGACATGGGGTATGAGGGGTTCAGCTACCAGAGTCATATTCTTCCACCGGCAGGCTCCTAGACACAGCCTGTGTATTACGCTACTGCTTTGTCCATGGCATCAAGGGATGTTGGGGTTGCAACTTCTGGGACCAGTAATGACGTACCTGCTGCGGATTGGAGTGTTGGCAATATTGAAAACCTGTGGGCTCAGGTTGATTATACTCTAGGCAGTTGTGGGGATTGGCCATTACATGGACCATATGCCACCCCACCTCCTGATTATTCCCGACCATCATTGCCAGACTAGACAACTCCATACCCACCTACAGATGTAGAGCCTTCGCATGCAGGCCCTTCGCAGGCAGCCTTTCTCAGGCAGGCTCTTCTCGGGTCCATGGTAAACGGAGGTTACTTGATCGTCAGGCGCGTCATTATTAGTGGCCACCAGAGTCATAGATTTAATTTTCATCATGTTTATATTATTTTTCGTTTGTAATGGACTTTATTTGATCATCAGACATTTATTACAACATTTTCATCCTTTACTGATAATTACCAAAACAAGTCAGTACAACATTTTCATCATTCACTCTATGCCAATGAATATACATGTCATCTTAATAAAAACACACACACACACACACACGCAATTAAAACACTGGGCCGTTACAACATTGGATTCCAAACGGGGGGTGTCATGCCTAATCTGGGCATGTTTAGTCACGCCCAAATTGGGCGTGATTGACCCCTATAAATAACCCAAACCCCCGTTAACACAACCACACACTCCCACACAACATACCTTCGCAAACGAAATTCAATCACAATACTATGTCATTCTTAGGAGAAACAAGCTCTCAGACCATTGCTAACTCCAAATTAGCATTCATTTTTCCAAATAGATCAATCAAACACAACCAAACTGGTGTTTCTTTTCAATGTCCTACTCCAATACCAATGCGAGTTCCTAATGAGTGTTCTTTCCAATTTGTGCATGAAATCTATTAACGACAGCCATCAATAGATGCAGGTCAGCAATATTTTTTTCATTCTCTGCAACTGACAAATGATGATGATGTTTTCACAATGTTAATGTGCTATAAGCAATACCCGTGTGTTGGCCCTATAGAATTATTATGTACCATCAACAGAACATCCGATGGTATACTCAACCTACTCGATCCACCATCGTCCCTACATATGATGCAATGCTATATTACAACGGCAAGTGGAACATACCACAACAAGGTGATTTTGTGAGTTATTCCTTTACTAAACAAATCCAATAAGATTTGAAATTCCTTCAGGATGCAACATTGAAACACTCAAGGATGTCGTCAAGCAAGTTGCACCTGTTGGGGTTCCTCCTTATGGAATTCACAACTCAGGTGATAAGAAAATTGTTTTTTCGACAACCAGTTCATGCAAAATATTCAGAAAAATTAATTGAATATCACATAATAGAGTTGATAAGCGATGAAGACTTGTTAAAGTTGTTAGCAAAATCCAACTACTGGAAACGTTTTTGTCTAATAGAAATTTTAGCTATTTTTAACAAACCATTTACCCAAATGGAAGAGGACATGTCCACTGCACAACATCTGTGAAACTATAATTAGTTTGGTTATTTTCGTATTTCAATTGTTATTGTTATTTTCATTTTATTAAGTAGTGTTTATTAAGTTTGGTTATTTTCAATTGTTATTGTTATTTCAATTGGCCGTTCCGTTATTTCCGTTTTATTAAGTAGTGTTTATTATGTTTGTCTTTCTGTTTCTCATTTCAATTACTGTTATTCACGGTGTTTTTAATTATTATTAAGTGCAGCTACATGTGTTTAAATATTACTTAGAATTGAAAAATAAAAAAAAACCCTATTTTAAAAAAAACAAACACATATACGAATTGGCAAATGATGAAAGTCTCAACATATTTTCAACAAATTTGTGATTTTTTAAAATGAAATACATTAAGATACTACTATTTAAAGAAACATCATTACAAAATCATGAAATAGCACCACGATTAGGACAAGCTCTCCTGTTATGTCCAACTTGCTTGCAAATTCCGCATTTGACGCGTCTTTGACTTGTTTCAACTTCGTCCATCTCGTTACGTATTCTAGTGAACCTTGGACGACCCTTTGCACGCAACATTTCCCTGTTAGTTATGAGAATTGGATCTTCACTCGGTGGAATAACACCTTCATTACCAATTGACTGCTATGACAATGAGTAAGCCTGAACCAAATTACTTACCAGGAAGACATCATCCACATACTGGTAAGGATTATGATGAACATGTAAAGCAGCAGCTGCAGCATGACTATATATGGGTATTTGAAGGCCTTAAACTTGCCACACTGGCAAAAACACTCGGCAAGGTTGACTGAATATGACCTATCCCAGCCCTCCTCCACCTCAAATAATGTTTGATTAACATTATATATGCGTACATGGTGGGCTGTAGCAAGAGACTGATTATGCCTCATAGCATCAACCACATTTTTGCAATGCCGTTGTGAATGGTCAAACTTATGAAACAACCACTTAACCCCTGCTTACAAAATATTGAACCAATCTGTTGTACGTGTGCTTTACCAGAGCAGTGATAGACATGTTTCTTGCTCCCTTCAACACCTTGTTTACTGATTCAGACAAATTTGTTGTCATATGGCCAAATCTTCGACCATCTACGTCATATGCATGTGTCAACTTTTCCTTAGGGATGCTATCAATCCATTCTACAACCTGAGGACTAGTATCACAAAATCGTGCAAACGCTACCTCAAAGTCAACCATAGAGGGAATATAACCTGCAAAATAATCATACCATTAACAATATTCTGTTTACAGATATATCCATTTAATATATTCAAAATAGTTTTTAAGCATACCTAAATTCATCAGGGTCTTCTTCAATTTTTCATTCTTGAACCTTTGATTAAAATTACTAGCAATATGACGAAGGCAAAACACGTGATGCGCATAAGGTGGTTGCCAACCAGCATGATTCTCCTTTGTTGGGAGGAGGTACGTATTGTTATTTATAAGAGTTTTGGTCGCTGTACTTTGATAATTTTCATTTTTGGTCGCTGTTCTTTCATAATTGTGTTTTCATTCTTTTGTGCAGGTGGCTTGGCAACCATATGCAGGCTACGATTTCCTTGGTGCATCTGATCAGCAGCGACTGTTGTGGATGGCTAGTACTCTAGTTATATGCTTTCACACAGTTGAATATTCTCATCCAAACAGATGCATGCAGCAATTTGGGAGGGATCAGTTAATCCCACGAAGGCCTAGAAAGGTGAAGGGTGTGCATGACCTATCATTGCGAGGTAAACTATAGGATAACTGGGTCTGTAAGCTGAGACCCTTTATGTAACATCCTTAAAATTATATCTTGAATTCATATTTAATTGAATTGTGGAAGTGTGATGATACTTGGATAAAAAAAATATAGTTGAAGAGAAATGACCATATCACCCTTCCCTTAAAATAGATATTACAAAAATGCCCTTGAAGTAAAAATTACATAAATACCCCTGGATATTTTGGTTATATATTTTAAGATAGAAATTACAAAAATACCCTTGGATATTTTGGAAAATTACAATCATGCCCCTAGAGTGACAAATTGCCATAATATCCTTGAAGCTAAAATTGCCTAGACACCCTTAGAGATTTTGTGAAAACTTGACGAAATTACAGAGCACTCTTAAATGACAGAATACCAAAATACTTTGTGACAGAAAACCCTAGAAATTTTATAAGGTAATAACTTTGAAATTTTAATTAGAAAAATAGGGAAAAATGATAAATAAAATCTATGGGATTTTCTCTTAATTGTAGGATGAATAGACTTATTTAATAAAATGGTTTAGTAAATTTGAAAAGTATTATGCACCAATCAGAATTAAGATAAAAATAGTCTTGTAAGAAAAGTCTGAATAGCACTATGTATAAATTACTTGTGAGCAATTTTTATTGAAATTGAAGTCAGTTTCTGAAAAACTCTAAAATGCTATTATTCAATATTATCTTTAGGAAGAAGAGTTCAAATCAAACTTGACTTCCTACTAGAAAATGCCATGTATGAAGCCATATTGGGATTAGATTTTTCTTCAACATCAAAAATGACATGTGTACATAAAATAGTATAAAAGGAAGTAAAATTTGTCTTCCTTTCCCTTTGGCTTTGGTTAATCACGTGAATGAGGTAGAAAATGAGAGAAGTTTCATGAACATGCCAAGAAAAAAGGACACTTGGAAGAAAGGTGTCATGCCTTGAATGATATAGATACAAGGTAACATGAAATGAAGCAAAGATTTTTCTCCCTTCCTCTAGTATTCACGTGAAACATGGAGAAGATAGGAGAAACTTGATGAATGGAACAAGTGGTGGGACACTTGTAAAGGCCATGCCAAGTAAGTGGGACACTTGTAAAGACAAGCTTTATGATGAAGACAAGTGTTAGGACACTTGTAAGGTACATGATGAACTTAGAAGATTTTTCTTATAAAGTAAAGGAATCATAATGAACTTAGTTAGAATCTAAAAGAATGAGAAGTAATTAAGTTAGGATGGAACTCAAAGAAGGTAATTAAGTTAGGAAGGACAAAAATGTCCTTGAATATTATATTATTTTCTAAACACTATATAAAGGGAGAGGGGGGAGGGGACCTTAAGTAGAAGCCATTTTTCAAGACTTTCCCCCTACATACTTCAGGTGAAGCTCTCTCCCTCACATCACCTTCATTTCACTTTCATCCTTCCCTTTAAAACTTAAATCAAGTAAGAAAGAAACTCCACCATCTTGAAGAAATCACGTGTAAGGCAAGCAAGCTTAGGAAGAGTTTGACAAGCTTAGTAGAAGGATATCAAGGCTTTATTTCTTAGAGGATTTCCCAAGGAAGGTAGCCATTATTCCATTCCATTTTCAAAAATCAAACTCACTTGAGGTAGGCTAGACTTTAATCTTTAGTTAAGCATTTGTTTGGCTTAACCTATTTGCTTTATTAGGCAGATTTATGGTCATTGTTTAGGTTGGAATTTCATGTTATTTGAAGGTTATTTTATGATGTGAAAATGTTGATTTAGAGCATAGGATAGGTGATGATTTATATGTTGAAATATTGGTGATATTTTGAATCACACTTGATGATTTTGGAAGTGATTTGATGACCTTTGGGCTGTATATTCATATTTTCATTATGGGAATGTTTTTAATTAATTTTGAGAAGTAGTTGTTGAATGATATGTAGTTAAATGGTTCAAATGTTTGAGTGATTAAATTTGAGGATGAAGTAGCAAGGTGGTAGGTGAAAGGAGATTAAGATGCATGCTAGGTTTTAATCTTTTCTCGTGAAAGTTTAAAGGAATTAGAAATTATTTGAAAGATATATTGTGGTTTATTAGTTGGATTACTAACATGATTTTTGTAGCTTGAGGATATTCAATTGTCATGCCTAAGTTGGTATGATTTTTACTTGAATAAGGTGTGATAGTTTAAACCATACTTTCGGATACGTATGATGTTGTGATATAAATTTTTCCATGAGGTTGTGTGTATTTGCTCATGGATTTTGTTATTGATAGATTTGATGTGATGATATGTTGATTCGTGTTTCCAAGTCCAGTATGAGATTTTATGAAACAGAATCTGATACTACATACAGTACGATATGTAGTGACCAGGTGCACATATATGGCATAAATCATACATGTTTGCGTAAGACGATCGCAGCGTCTACATCCAGTACGAGGTGTAGCTACATACAGTACGATATGTAGAAGGCATGTGCACCCTGGGAAAACTTCATTTCATGCATTCATATAGTTGCATAATTCTTGTGCAAATTTATTTGGTTATATTGAGAATTTACTAACGTACTAACGTGTTTGGTGGTTTAGATTTTGCCTACTGAGAAATTTTATTTCTCACTAGATTTGTTTCATTTTTTTTTATATGGCACCAGTGGTCAATTTCCTTGATGACTTGGGTTGGTGATGGTGTTGAAATGAAGATATGAAATAGACTTTTGTTTGGAAAAGCTTGTACTTGTTTAATATTGACTGTTGTAACAAAGACTATGGCTACTTATAATACATGTATCAGTTTAAAAACTTCTATAATCTATACGTTTTAGAATTCATACTAGTATACGTTTCAGTAAAAATTATTAGTATAATTTTAATTCTTTAAAATTATTAGTAAATATAATTTTAGGTCGTTACACTTTATACGACGATGGGAGGTTAGGGACTAGCACATCGACCTGCCCCCTACTAACTGGGTTGCTGTCACCAAACCATGAGTACATGGTTTGGTTCAGGGAGAATAGGAAACGACACGTGTCGAAGAGGACTGCCAAGAATACTCGTGGTGTACATGTTGTTTAATTATAATTTGTGTACTTATTTTCATTGTGATGGATTTAATGTCTGGACTAATGTATTTGTTTTGTAATTTGTAGATTGATGGCCTGGAGATGTTGTACTTTGCGACTGGCACTGAGCAGTGGCCGGGATACACCGTCGACTGGGTGTATGAAGAGATTGGTCGCATTATTTGTATCTTCATAGACAGCTGTCGCCTGGAGGAGGCAGACCCGCATGCACCCTCATCGCAGCTTCAGCACGACCCATAAGTACATGTGGATGTTCCCCATGGCAGAAAGGAGGGACATGTCAACGCACCATGTTCATGAGCCCATAGGACCTCCCTAGCCTCGCACTGATGGTTGGTTTTGGCCTCCATTGATAGGTTCTACACACGGCAGCCAGCCTGTGTATTATGAGGCTACTCCGCAGGAGGACATGGGGTATGAGGGGTTCAGCTACCAGAGTCATATTCCTCCATCGGCAGGCTCCCAGACACAGCCTGTGTATTACGCTACTGCTTTGTCCATGGCATCAAGGGATGTTGGGGTTGCAACTTCTGGGACCAGTAATGACGTACCTGCTGCGGATTGGAGTGTTGGCGATATTGAAAACCTGTGGGCTCAGGTTGATTATACTCCAGGCGGTTGTGGGGATTGGCCATCACATGGACTATATGCCACCCCACCTCCTAATTATTCCCGGCCATCATCGCCAATGAATATACAAGTCACTACAACTTTTTTATCATTCACTCTATGCCAATGAATATACATGTCGTGTTAATAAAAACACACACACACATACACGCAATTAAAACACTGGGCCATTACAACATTGGATTCCAAACAGGGGGGTGTCACGCCTAATTTGGGCGTGTTTAGTCACGCCCAAATTGGGCGTGATTGACCCCTATAAATAACCCAAACCCCCGTTAACACAACCACACACTCCCACATAACATACCTTCACAAACGAAATTCAATCGCAATACTATGTCATTCTTAGGAAAAACAAGCTCTCAAACCATGCTAACTCTAAATTAGCATTCATTTTTCCAAATAGATCAATCAAACACAACCAAACTGGTGTTTCTTTTCAATGTCCTACTCTAATACCAATGCGAGTTCCTAATGATTGTTCTTTTCAACATTTAGTACCGACATTCTAATGCAACATTATAAATGTTTCAGCAAAAAGATTATCAAGATTCAACTTATATAATCCATCACATAACATACCATTACCAATTAAATAGTTATGTCTAAACAAACTGAAAACATCCACTACCAAATTTAAAAGAATATCCAGCTTTATCAAGTTTGGATAACGAAAACAAATTCCTAGTTATACTAGGTACATAAAGAGTTTCCAATAAGTCCAAATGGTGTTCAGTGTCTAGGATTAAATGATAAGTCCCAACAGCTTCAACTGGTGCCTTTATTCCATTGCCCATGAAGACAAACTTTTCATTTGGTCTTGTGTTGTGGGTTGTAAGGAATCCCTGCATCACATTACAAACACGAGTTGTACATCCAAAATCAATCCGCCAACTATTATGAGGAACTTCAGCTAAGTTTGATTCATAACATGACGGAGTCTATGGTATGCAACATAAAAGTCTTTCGTATCATGCGAAAGAAACGTGGACCATCAAATCGAAATCATGAGATTTATTGAGTTACTCGTAACCGGGTCGTGCTACAGTGTTTTACCTACTAATATTTTCGCTATTTCTAATATGCGTGAAAGCGACATCTTCTCACAAAAGCTATATGCAACGCAACGTGTCATTTATGAATCGTAGAAGTGTAAAAAATGTGAGAGGACAATAATTATTCATTCGTTGAAATAAATAAAATATATTGTAAATTAAAATAAATTAAGAGAAAATATGTTATTGTTAGACTTTTTGCAAGCGTACCAATTGTCGTTGTAAGTTACAAAATTTATAAAAGTTCGTCTCCACAGGGACTTGTGCTACTCAGTTAATCCAAATAGAATTCAACAATTGAATAGTTATGTACAACGAGTATGGTCGAAGTTTTGATGGTTTTTACGGAAATAACGAAAGATTACGAAAGCTAATAAAACGATTTTAATTAACTAAAGAAAAGCGTAGGATTGGGTTTCATCATCCATACCCTCAATATCCAATTAATATTATCATGTATAAATCATTTTCTATTATTAGTTATGCACACATTAATTAACTTCGAATCGATCCCTCGCAATCGAGTTCTAATGATATTTACCGAATATCGATCTCTCGCATACAAAGTAAATAACCGAGCATTACAATCATAATCGTGTACTATTTGCAATCTAAACGTTATGCTCTATTCTTAGCAACGTAACGTAAAGAGTAAAATTATTCAGTTCAAATTCTAAGAGTACTTCCCAGTTAAACTTAGAATCCAATTTCATGAAACTAGTGATCAAGTATAATCAAACGTTAAAAGAAAGGACTTATGCATAAATAAATATTAAAAGAGATACTTAAAAGTAGAAGATTACATCCAATCCTTTAAGAGAAACTAACCAAGCATGGAGAGAACTTCCTTAAGAGAAGAATTGATGAAGGGCTCCATCACCTCTTCTTTCCGGCAGAGTCTCCACACTAAATCTCACTTCTCTCAATTTCCTAACCTACCTAATACTAATATTTAAGAACCTAAGCTAAAGAACAAGCTTGAGGAAGCAAGGATGAAGAGAAAATGGAATGGAAGATGTGTTATTTGCCTTGGGGGTGCTTGGGTATTTATAGGGGCTGGCCTGGTCGAGTTTGGTCGCCCAAGCGACCAATTCCTTCATGTTTTACTCGCTTGGGTGAGTTTATAGCCCAAGTTGCACGTCCACTTGGCCACTTGAAGGCCCAATTGCAGGTGTTGCTCGCCCAAGCGAGCAAAATACACTAGATTCACTCGCTTGGGCGAGTTAAATGTACTTCCAGAAGAGTCTTTGGGCTTTTGATGCATTTTGGGCCTGATTTGCTTGCTGCACCTCCCAGATTTGCTTTTATGAGTCATTTTTGCTTGCTTTATGTACGGAAGCTTTGGAATTCACGAAATCTACCAAAATACAAAATATGATTGGATTAATCTTCTGAAATATAAAAAATACATTCATACAAGTAATAAATATAATTTAACTAGTTTTAAGGCAAGTTTATAAGCAAAGTTATTGAAATCAAAAGATAAGTGCTTGTATTTGAAACATGAATTTAACTGAATTAGGGCACTTATCACTCCCCCTAACCTAGAATCTTGTTTGTCCTCAAGCAAAGTAACTAACACTATAATTAATAGGAACATAAAGGATGAACATGCTTTGTAAAGAATCAACTTTTCAGAGTGATCAGAACATGTTTCAAATTAGTCATCCTCAAGAATTTGAAACAAAAGATGAAATTTTCAAAACCAAATGAGATTAAGATCAATTCACATTTCATTTCTAAAGAACATCAGAGGAAACATGTGCTTGATTCAAACAAAGGAAAACCTCTCAAAGGTGTTTAATTCTCACAGGTGAGTGTTTAGTCTTAATTTCAACACTGATACCTTATAGATAAAATTTTGCAGTTCATTTCCCATCAAATCAAAATACATATTTATCATGGATCATTAGGGCTTTTAGGGTTGGGCCTTGCTTTGAAAGAAATCTTGGTTTTTCTGGATATTCAAAGTTACCTTGAGACTAGGAGAGCAAGTAAAGATAAAACAATTAGATTATCACTTCCTATTTCTTCCAAGATATCCATGTTTATCAATTTTTCCATTTCACCCATATACTTTGTACAATACTTTAAAACATGAGGAATTTGTTTCCTTTTCCTTTTTCTTTTCTTTTTCTTGCTTTCTTTCTTTTCTTTTGCTTATCACATGAATAGCATATAGCCACATTTACAAGTCTATTTCATTGCATGAGCTACCCAAAAAGTTTTCATCAACAAAATATTTCCCTTTTCGCTCTCATAACCTAAGGTGAGGTAAGGAATTCTTATCCTAGGATAGGGTTCCAATAAAATACTAAGTGTTTGGCTCAAAAGGGTTTGCAAATGGTAAATCATTATATTTATGTTGGGATAACTTTTTGGCCAGTGGCTTAAAAAGATGTTCAAAAAGAAGGAAGGCCTAAATCATATCCATGCATCATATGTTATGACAATTAGAAATTCATGCAAAATCAATTATAAATCATATCAGTTCGGACACTCCATGTAACTTATGTGGTGGCACACACTCACTAGGCTTAAGGTCTATTTTCATGCTCAAATCAAATCAATTTTTCGAAAGATGTTATTTTATCAATTCCATGTAAAAAGTCTTGCCTTCATTTGATATTTGAAAACCCATTCATTTGTTTTTCCATTCTCAAAGTTTCCAAAATCATTTTGTGGTGTTCTGATCCAAAAAACAAGTTTCAAAATATTTATATCTGTTGATTTTTTTCAAAACATGTTATATCAGTTAAGCCACAAAAAGATTTATACAACTATGTTAACAAAACATTTCTGTGTAAAATACCAAAAAGAATTATAAAAGCACACAACTATTTAAGCAAACATAGTAACTAAATAAACAAAGTACTGAATTTAAACTACAAAGCAGTAAAGAAATTTAAAAACAATGTCACTAATTTTTGAAGATCATGGCTGAGGAGCTCGATGTCCTCCATTTAGATAATCAACAGGATCTGCCACATTTTTCATCCTTACCTGTTTTGCCTTTTTCTAAAAATGGACCTGTATCCAAGTTCTAAAAAAACAGATGATACTTTCAAAAAGATAAGTATAAACTTTCAAAAAGACATATAACATTAAACAACAAAAATAAAGACAAAAATTAAAAACATCTGGTTGCCTCCCAGGAGCGCTTCTTTAATGTCGTATTAGCTGGACGTCTTTGTTATGGTTCTGGCTCCCAGCAATTGGACAATAATGATGAGCCTTTAGCTTTTGTATTTTCCTCCAATATTTTCACCAGTTTCTTTTCTTTTTCAGAGAGCATTGATTTATTGATAACTGGTTTCTTTAAATTTCCTGCAAGGAAAACATTGTTAGCATGTTGAGGTACTGCGTTTACCTTTGTTTGTGATTCTTGATCTTTCTCTTCCTCTAACAATTCCTCAAAGATAGATTGTTGGTAAGGAATTTCCTTAAAAGCATCTGGTTGTTGGAGATGATCTAAACTATCATCTTCTTCAGATTTACTTATCTCCTCTAATGCTTCAGTTAATGTTTTCTCTGAACGATCTTTTCCTTGAACTAACTTCTAGGAGTCAAAAATTCCTCCATTCAAGACATCCACTCTAAAACATCCTCTTGGTTCTTTTGGATGATCATGTGTTTTTGCTGTAGAGGGTCCACTTCTGTTTTCAGACACTTGTTTTGCAAGTTGTCCAACCTGAACTTCAAGATTTTTGATGGAAGCCTCAGTGTTCTTTTGATTTGAAATGGACATCTGCATAAACTGAGTTAGAGTATCTTCCATTTTTGATATTCTATCAGGTTGAGCTTCTTGTTATTATTGTTGTGGTGGAACCCTATTTGAAGAACCTGCATAAGAGTTGTTAGAAGGACCTACAAAAGAAGAGTTAGTTGGACCATAATATGCATTATCATTTTGTTGCCTCCAGCCATAAGAACTTGGGCCTTCTCTATAGCCTTGGTAATATCCTTGGAAGTTCTGTTGAGGTCTAGTCTGATTTTGCATATAATAAACCTCCTCTTCTTGTTGGCAACCATGAGGTGCTTGTTGAATTTGTTGAGGAAGTTGGCCTATCTGTTTTGTTAAGGCCTCTAATTGTTGAGTTAAGAGTTTATTTTGAGTTAGAATTGCATTCTGAGTATCCAGCTCAATTATACCTTTTCTTTGAATCGGAGATCTATCATGATGAGACTAGTAATCACTGGCTGCTATGGAGTCAATGATTACAATTGCTTCCTCCGGGCTCTTGGACATCATCGTACCTCCAGCTGAGGCATCAAGAATCATCTTTGTCTGAGGTCTCAAACCACCATAGAAAATATGTAACTGTGCAATATCATCAAAGTTATGGTTTGGGCACCTCCGCAGTAAAGACTTGAATCTCTCCCATATTTCAGAGAGAGGTTCATTAAATCCTTGTGAAAAAGTAGCAATTGCTGATTTTGCACTTATGAATCTAGATGGAGGAAAGAATCTGGCAATGAATTTCTCCTCCACTTCTTCCCAAGTGCTAAGACTTTTGTTTGATTGTGATTGAAGCCAAGTCTTTGCCTTACCAGTCAAGGACAAAGGAAAAGCTCTGATATAAACAGCTTCAACATCTGCATCAGAGGCTCCCATGGTACTGCACAGCTCCATGAAGGTAGACAAATGAGTGTGTTGATCTTCATGATCTAGTCCATCGAATGGATGTGATCCAATAAGACTGAGTAATGCGGGCTTTAATTCCACAACCTTCTTACTGAAAGGAGGAATGACTATGTTGTTGTAATGCTTTGGTCTTTGTTGATACGCATAATCACCAAGAGTCCACCGTGGTGGTCTATTTTCTTTTCCCCCTCCTTTATCAGCCATAATATAAATTACAGGTGGCTTTATTGAGTTACTCGTAACCGGGTCGTGCTACAGTGTTTTACCTACTAATATTTTCGCTATTTCTAATATGCGAGAAAGCGACATCTTCTGACAAAAGCTATATGCAGCGCAACGTGTCATTTATGAATCGTAGAAGTGTAAAAAATGTGAGAGGACAATAATTATTCATTCATGGAAATAAATAAAATATACTGTAAATTAAAATAAATTAAGAGAAAATATGTTATTGTTAGACTTTTGGCAAGCGTACCAATTGTCGTTGTAAGTTACAAAATTTATAAAAGTTCGTCTCCACAAGGACTTGTGCTACTCAGTTAATCCAAATAGAATTCAACAATTGAATAGTTATGTACAACGAGTATGGTCGAAGTTTTGATGGTTTTTACGGAAATAACGAAACATTACGGAAGCTAATAAAACGATTTTAATTAACTGAAGAAAAGCGTAGGATTGGGTTTTATCATTCATACCCTCAATATCCAATTAATATTACCATGTATAAATCATTTTCTATTATTAGTTATGCACACATTAATTAACTTCGAATCAATCCCTCGCAATCGAGTTCTAAGGATATTTACCGAATATCGATCCCTCGCATACAAAGTAAATAACCGAGCATTACAATCATAATCGTGTACTATTTGCAATCTAAACGTTATGCTCTATTCCTAGCAATGTAACGTAAAGAGTAAAATTATTCAGTTCAAATTCTAAGAGTACTTCCCAGTTAAACTTAGAATCCAATTTCATGAAACTAGTGATCAAGTATAATCAAACGTTAAAAGAAAGGACTTATGCATAAATAAATATTAAAAGAGATACTTAAAAGTAGAAGATTACATCCAATCCTTTAAGAGAAACTAACCAAGCATGGAGAGAACCTCCTTAAGAGAAGAATTGATGAAGGGCCTCATCACCTCTTCTTTCTGGCAGAGTCTCCACACTAAATCTCACTTCTCTCAATTTCCTAACCTACCTAATACTAATATTTAAGAACCTAAGCTAAAGAACAAGCTTGAGGAAGCAAGGATGAAGAGAAAATGGAATGGAAGATGTGTCATTTGCCTTGGGGGTGCTTGGGTATTTATAGGGGCTGGCCTGGTCGAGTTTGGTCGCCCAAGCGACCAATTCCTTCATGTTTTACTCGCTTGGGCGAGTTAATAGCCCAAGTTGCACGTCCACTTGGCCACTTGAAGGCCCAATTGCAGGTGTTGCTCGCCCAAGCGAGCAAAATACACTAGATTCACTCGCTTGGGCGAGTTAAATGTACTTCCAGAAGAGTCTTTGGGCTTTTGATGCATTTTGGGCCTGATTTGCTTGCTGCACCTCCCAGATTTGCTTTTATGAGTCATTTTTGCTTGCTTTATGTACGGAAACTTTGGAATTCACGAAATCTACCAAAATACAAAATATGATTGGATTAATCTTCTGAAATATAAAAAATACATTCATACAAGTAATAAATATAATCTAACTAGGTTTAGGGAAAGTTTTTAAGCAAAGTTATTGAAATCAAAAGATAAGTGCCTTTATTTGAAACATGAATTTAACTGAATTAGGGCACTTATCAGTTATGCCCCAAAAATATAAAACAGATTTACGTGATCTTAACACACCAGTCCTCATGAATAATAAGTTTATATTGTTTTTTTTAATACTTATTAATTTATTTCTAGATGAAAAAAAAACAACTTTTTACAAGTAATTGTATAAGAAAGTTGTTCAATGGACAACATAAAAATATGATATAATATTTTTTCAACAACAACAAATTAATTAGGGTATTTTATTTTCATGTTAAACGTTAAGATATTTCTATAAATTTCAGTCATTTTGATTAGTTATAATACTAATTTTTATCTGAAATTTAATTATATTTAAATTTTTTTTTACACTTGTTCAAGAATATATTATATAAAAACACAACACATTTTGACTTACACAATTTCAATGTGTGGTTTCAATTAATTACACCTATTAACTTATTTTTTGTTTTAGGAAATCGAAATATTGTATGATACTAGTATAATACTACTTATATTAACATTACATAGTAACATTTCTGTAAAAAAAAATACTCGTACATAGTAACATTTCAAAACTAAAGTTAAATCGGAAGTAACTTTAATTTTTAAATTTACAACTTGTTCAATAGAAGGATAATATGACCCTTGCATTATTAAGTTTAAGGTACACAATGAACTACACACCAAGCGTGAAACTGGGGGTGTTAGCAGCTTAGATCGGTTTTAGCCAAATTTAGGACCCAACCCAAACAAATTTGATCAGTTCGATTCGATTTTCAGTTTTTAGAAATTTGCTTTTTAAACCCAACCCAACCCGTTCATGAACGTTCGGTTCGGTTCGGGCCAACGGGTTACCCATTTAAATTTGATTTTTTTCGTCTTAGAACTACTATTTTATATCATGATTCATCCAAATATCCAATATAATTAACACAATAGGATAAATAGTCATTTTTGTCCCTGAATATATAGAGACCTGACAAATTCGTCCTCGAAAGATGAAAATTCAAATTTTAGTCCTCGAAAGTGCAAAAGTGCGACAAATCTATTCATCCGTTAACTTCTGTCTATTACCGTTAATGAAAGAGCATACGTGGCACAGACGGACTAAAATGTCACAAAAATGATTGTCATCATGATTGCAGAATAGATTGGATTGGATCAAAATGTTAGTAAATTTCCATTTGACCAAAACGTCAGTAAGTTTCAATTGGACAAATTTATCAAATCCCAAATTTTGTTTCATTTAGGGGCAAAATACAATTTAGGGTAAATAGTCATTTTCGTCCTTGAATGTGTAAAGCGCTGATAAATTCGTTTTGAGCGACTATTCAAATTTGGGCATGACTGAACACACCCAGATTAGGCGTGACACCCCCCTGTTTGGAATCCAATGTTGTAACGGCCCAGTGTTTTAATTGCGTGTGTGTGTGTGTTTATTAATGCGACATGTATATTCATTGGCATAGAGTGAATGATGAAAATGTTGTACGTGACTTGTTTTGGTAATTATCAGTGAAGGATGAAAATGTTGTAATAAATGTCTGACGATCAAATAAAGTCCATTACAAACGACAAATAATATAAACATGATGAAAATTAAATCTATGACTCTGGTGGCCACCGATAATGACGCGCCTGACGATCAAGTAACCTCCGTTTACCACGGGCCCGAGAAGAGCCTGCCTGCGAAGGCTCTACATCTACAGGTGGTATGGAGTTGCCTAGTCTAGCGATGATGGCCTGGAGTAATCAGGAGGTGGGGTGACATATGGTCCATGTGATGGCCAATCCCCACAACCGCCTGGAGTATAATCAACTTGAGCCCACAGGTTTTCAATATCGCCAACATTCCAATCCGCAGCAGGTACGTCATTACTGGTCCCAGAAGTTGCAACCCCAACGTCCCCTGATGCCATGGACAAAGCAGTAGCGTAATACACAGGCTGTGTTTGGGAGACTGCCGGTGGAGGAATATGACTCTGGTAGCTGAACCCCTCATACCCCATGTCCTCCTGCGGTGTAGCCTCATAATACACAGGCTGGCTGCCGTGTGTAGAACCTATCAATGGAGGCCAAAACCAACCATCAATGCGAGGCTAGGGAGCATCCACATGTTCCTGTGGGTTGTGCTGAAGCTGCGATGGGGATGCATGTGGGTCTGCCTCCTCCAGGCGACAACTGTCTATGAAGATACAAATAATGCGGCCAATCTCTTCATGCACCCAGTTGACGGTGTATCCCAGCCACTACTTAGTGCCAGTCGCAAAGTACAACATCTCCAGGCCATCAATCTATAAATTACAAAACAAATACATTAGTCCAGACATTAAATCCATCATAATGAAAATAAGTACACAACTTATAATTAAACATGAATTTGCATCCAAAAAGGACGCGCAATTTGCAATTAAGTGAAACCTCATGAAGGAGCATCAAGAAGCAATTGTGGTTGAGAGCAAGCCTAACAAGTTTAGCATGAGGTGTATTGCTCATAACGAGGGTTGCCCTTGGAGGGTTAGGGTAATTAAACCAACGTACGGTGAGAAGTGGCTTGTTTCAAGATGGGGTGGAAAACACAATTGCTTGAATGACCATATTACACAGGGTCACAGACAGCTTGATGCTGATGTTATTGCTTCACTTGTAGTAGGTATGTATTTTTTAAATTTTCTTTATATGTCTTTAATAATGGTTCTTTAAGGTATGTTCTTAATGTGAATGTTACAATGTCATTGTTAGGAATGATTAAGGAGGAACCATCTGTGTCGATTGCATTGGTTTAGGAGAGGATTACCCATTCGTATGGTTTTAAAGTTTCATATTGAAAGGTCTAGTATGTGAAGCAGAAAGCAATGACAATGATTTATGGGAATTGGGAAGAATCTTATGCATTTTTTCCCAGGTGGTGTCGCTACATGCTTAATTTTTCACCAGGTTCTTTTTATAATATTCAAACAAATGATTATTTTGTGGGACATCGATTGACACGAGCAAAGCGTGTGTTTCATCGCATTTTTTGGACTTTCAGATAGTGTTGCGAGGCATTTAATTTTTGCAAACCCATGATTCAAATTGGTGGGACTCATTTATATGGCAAGTATAAAGGAAAATTGTTGATTGTCATGACTCAGGATGACAATAATGAATGTCTGCCACTAGCATTTGCCATTGTTGAGGGGGAGACTTTGGAAGCCTGGGAATACTTTCTTGCTAACATTCGCTTCCACATAACCCAAAGGAAAAACATATGTCTCATTTCAGATAGGCTCCAGAGCATATTATCTGTTGTGGAGAATCATGCTGGTTGGCAACCATCTTATGTGCATCACGTGTTTTGCCTTCATCATATTGCTAGTAATTTTAATCAAAGGTTCAAGAATGAAAAATTGAAAAAGACACTGATGAATTTAGGTATGCTTAAAAACTATTTTGAATATATTAAATGGATATATTTGTAAACAGAATATTGTTAATGGTATGATTAGTTTGCAGGTTATATTCCCTCTATGGTTGATTTTGAGGTAGCGTTTGCACGATTTTGTGATACTAGTCCTCAGGTTGTAGAATGGATTGATAGCATCCCTAAGGAAAAGTGCACACGTGCATATGACGTAGATGGGAGAAGATTTGGCCATATGACAACAAACTTGTCTGACTCAGTAAACAAGGTGTTGAAGGGAGCAAGAAACATGCCTATCACTGCTCTGGTAAAGCACACGTACAATAGATTGGTTCAATATTTTGTAAGCAGGGGTCAGGTGGCTGTTTCATAAGTTTGACCATTCACAACGGCATTGCAAATATGTGGTTGATGCTATGAGGCATAATCAGTCCCTTGCTACAGGCCACCATGTACGCACATATAATGTTAATCAAACATTATTTGAGGTGGAGGAGGGCTGGGATAGGTCATATTCAGTCAACCTTGCCGAGTGTTTTTGCCAGTGTGGCAAGTTTAAGGCCTTCAAATACCCATGTAGTCATGCCGCAGCTGCTGCTTTACATGTTCATCATAATCCTTATCAGTATGTGGATGATGTCTTCCTGGTAAGTAATTTGGTTCAGGCTTACTCATTACCATGGCAGTCAATTGGTAATGAAGGTGCTATTCCACCGAGTGAAGATCCAATTCTCATACCTAACAGGGAAATGTTGTGTGCAAAGGGTCGTCCAAGGTCCACTAGAATACGTAACTAGATGGACGAAGTTGAAACAAGTCAAAGACGCGTCAAATGCGGAATTCGCAAACAAGTTGGACATAAACGGAGAGCTTGTCCTAATCGTGGCGCTATTTCATGATTTTGTAATGATGTTTCTTTAAATAGTAGTATCTTAATGTATTTCATTTTAAAAAATCACAAATTTGTTGAAAATATGTTGAGACTTTCATCATTTGCCAATTCGTATATGTGTTTATTTTTTTTAAATAGTTTTTTTTTAATTCTTCAATTCTAAGTAGTATTTAAACACATGTAGTTACACATAATAATAATTAAAAACTCCGTGAATAACAGCAATTGAGATGAGAAACAAAGAGACAAACATAATAAACATTACTTAATAAAAGGGAAATAACGGCACGGACAATTGAAATAACAATAACAATTGAAAATAACCAAACTTAATAAACACTACTTAATAAAATGAAAATAACAATAACAATTGAAATACGAAAATAACCAAACTAATTATAGTTTCACAGATGTTGTGCAATGGACATGTCCTCTTCCATTTGGGTAAATGGTTTGTTAAAAATAGCTAAAATTTCTATTAGACAAAAACGTTTCCAGTAGTTGGATTTTGCTAACAACTTTAACAAGTCTTCATCGCTTATCAACTCTATTATGTGATATTCAATTAATTTTTCTGAATATTTTGCATGAGCTGGTTGTCGAAAAAACAATTTTCTTATCACTTGTGAGTTGTGAATTCCATAAGGAGGAACCCCAACAGGCGCAACTTGCTTGACGACATCCTTGAGTGTTTCAATGATGCATCCTGAAGGAATTTCAAATCTTATTGGATTTGTTTAGTAAAGGATAACTCATAAAATCGCCTTGTCGTGGTATGTTCCACTTGCCGTTGTAATATAACATTGCATCATATGTAGGGACGATGGTGGATCGAGTAGGTTGAGTATACCATCGGATGTTCTGCTGATGGTACATAATAATTCTATAGGGCCAACACACGGGTATTGCTCATAGCACATTAACATTGTGAAAACATCATCATCATTTGTCAGTTGCAGAGAATGAAAAAAATATTGCTGACCTGCATCTAGTGATGGCTGTCGTTAATAGATTTCATGCACAAATTGGTTATTGGTGAGCAGAAGGGTGTTGCGTATTTTACTCTTGAGTGATTGAAAAGAACACTCATTACGAACTTGCATTGGTATTGGAGTAAGACATTGCAAAGAAACACCAGTTTGGTTGTGTTTGATTGATCTATTTGGAAAAATGAATGCTAATTTGGAGTTAGCAATGGTCTGAGAGCTTGTTTCTACTAAGAATGATATAGTATTGCGATTGAATTTCATTTGCGAAGGTATGTTGTGTGGGAGTGTGTGGTTGTGTTAACGGGGATTTGGGTTATTTATAGAGGTCAATCACGCCCAATTTGGGCGTGACTAAACACGCCCAAATTAGGCGTGCCACCCCCCTGTTTGGAATCAAATGTTGTAACGGCCCAGTGTTTTAATTGCGTGTGTGTGTGTGTGTGTGTGTTTTTATTAACACGACATGCATATTCATTGGCATAGAGTGAATGATGAAAATGTTGTAGTGACTTGTTTTGATAATTATCAGTAAAGGATGAAAATGTTGTAATAAATGTCTGATGATCAAATAAAGTCCATTACAAACGAAAAATAATATAAACATGATGAAAATTAAATCTATGACTCTGGTGGCCACTGATAATGACGCGTACCACGGGCCCGAGAAGAGCCTGCCTGAGAAGGGCTACCTGCGAAGGGCCTGCCTGCGAAGGCTCTACGTCTGCAGGTGGGTATGGAGTTGTCTGGTCTGGCGATGATGGCCAAGAATAATCAGGAGGTGGGGTGGCATATGGTCCATGTGATGGCCAATCCCCACAACCGCCTGGAGTATAATCAACCTGAGCCCACAGGTTTTCAATATCCCCAACACTTCAATCCGCAGCAGGTACGTCATTACTGGTCCCAGAAGTTGCAACCCCAACATTCCTTGATGCCATGGACAAAGCAGTAGCGTAATACACAGGCTGTGTCTGGGAGCCTGCCGGTGGAGGAATATGACTCTGGTAGCTGAACCCCTCATACCCCATGTCCCCCTGCTTAGTAGCCTCATAATACACAGGCTGGCTGTCGTGTGTAGAACCTATCAATGGAGGCCAAAACCAACCATCATTGCGAGGCCATGGAGGTCCTATGGGCTCATGAACATGGTGCGTTGACATGTCCCTCCTTTCTGCCATGGGGAACATCCACATGTACTTATGGGTCGTGCTGAAGCTGCGATGAGGGTGCATGTGGGTCTGCCTCCTCCAGGCGACAGCTGTCTATGAAGATACAAATAATGCGACCAATCTCTTCATGCACCCAGTCGACGGTGTATCCCGGCCACTGCTCAGTGCCAGTCGCAAAGTACAACATCTCCAGGCCATCAATCTACAAATTACAAAACAAATACATTAGTCCAGACATTAAATCCATCACAATGAAAATAAGTACACAAATTATAATTAAACAACACGTAGACCACGACCATTCTTGGCAGCTATCTTCGACATGTGTCGTTTCCCATTCTCCCTGAACCAAACCATGTACTCATGGTTTGGTGACAGCAACCCAGTTAGTAGGGGGCAGGTCAATGTGCTGGTCCCTCACCTCCCATTATCGTATAAAGGGTCTCAACTTACGGACCCAGTTATCCTGTAGTTTACCTCGCAATGATAGGTCATGCACACCCTTCAGCTTCCTAGGCCTTCGTGGGATTGGCTGATCCCACCCAAATTGTTGCATGCATCTGTTCGGATGAGAATACTCAACTGTGTGAAAGCATATAACTAGAGTACTAGCCATCCAAAACATTCGCTGCTGATCAGATGCACCAAGGAAATGGCAGCTTGCATATGGTTGTCAAACCACCTGCACAAAAGAATTAAAACACAATTATGAAAGAACAGCGACCAAAAATGCAAATTATCAAAGTACAGCGACCAAGACTCTTATAAATAACAATACGTACCTCCTCCCGACAAAGGGAATCTAATATTAGCCAATACCAAAGAAGCTCGTGTGCTCGAAACCAGCCTAAAGCATTAAACCTAACTCACAAAATAACTGACATTAGAATACTTATAAGCCTCATTAATACATAGTTAATAACAGAAAATAATAACACATACATGTGTCCGTAATGCCACTTTGGCTGAGTAGGCTGAGGAATAGCTGGAGCAATCGGTGGGAATCTGAGTCACGCCCATATATGAAGAAGCACGTGACACCCACCAATGTCACTTCTCTGTGGATTTGTACACTTGCAGATTTGTCTAAACAAATGTGCAAGGACCGCAAAGCCCCAACTATAGCTACCTATGTCTCAGAAGTCCCCTCCAAGGAACGGGACGTAGCGATAAGCGACAGTGTTCCCCCGGATCTGTCGCATAGTAGTCATGCTCCAATCATACGCATAATGTGCACCTTCGTAAACCACATGACTTCTAGGGGATTCACAGCTACCTCACCCCATTGCGCATAATGTCTATCAAAGTAAGACAGGCGCAGAAATCCACCTTTCAACTCACTCCCATCCTGAGGAAGATGACCAAATAATCCTCAATGATGGTGGCCCAGTTTTCTGAGGTGGATTTGGTGACAACATTGTCGTCGTTGGCCAATCCTAAGATACCAACCACATCTTCCAACATGATGGTCATCTCTCCCTGCGTCATATGAAATGTATATGTCTCTGGTCTTCACCTCTCAACCAGAGCACTAATAAGTGCATGATCGATCTACATTAAAATTAACAGTAATCAATTTGAATGTACAATTATAAATAAAAACATTTTTGTAGTTTTTTGGAAACCCAAAATTTAATTTAATCAATTCAAAATTGCATACCTGAATATGTCGCATGTGTGCGACATGTATGAATCCAGCTTGTCCTAACATCTCAACAACGATGTCAGGTATATTGTCACAGTCTACCCCCCGCGGTGACTTTACCACGTTGAGTCTTCAACACTCGACATGTGTCCTCATTCCACATAGCCTGTGAAAAGTGGGTGTGCTGGGTACACCTACTCAAAACACCCCACTTATACGGGGTAGCCATAACATGGGTCATCGGATCTGTGGGCTCACCCTCATGATCGGATCCATAATCGTGAAGAAGCAGACGATGATGAATCAGTCATCTATGACTATCTTAATATAAATAATTCAATATTATAATTAATAATTTAATACCTTCAAATTAAATTACATTACAAATAATTATCCTAAATGAATCAAATTTATAATTAATAATTTAATGCCCTTACTTAATACTTCCTATTAATCAAAAAATAAATTAAACTAAACTTTAACTTTAATAAAATAGTTCTAACTAAACTGAACTAAATAACTTTAGTAAAATAATTATAAATTCAAAACTAAACTAAACTAAACCCTAAATCCTAAACTAGACTATCATCTAAAATAATTCTATGTAACAGTCTGTAACAATTTTTTACGAAGCTAACATCTACGCCGATAAAAATTACCTATGTCGCTAACAAATTCATATGGTCATAACAATTTTCTAATTCAATAATATAACATATTAAATAATATGCAAAATTATTAAACTCACTTACTTGTTGGCAGAGCTTCGCTGCAGAGATAACCCACTCACAAACTCTAGAAAAAAAGTTCAGAAACGTCCAATCTGAACGTGTCGTGATTGACTGTCCCATAAGTGTAAATAATTTCAAAACAGTCATAAATTGATAATTTTTTATTTAAAAAGTATTATTTAAATTAATTTTCCAAAGAAATATTATCGGAAATTAGGTTTATTGGGAATGATTTTCAGCTAGGTTTTCATATAAAAACTTTCCTATGGACAAGATGAAAATCCTCGGTGACGTTTGGTTTGTCCATTTTTTTCAATTTCAATAAAAATAGAAAACAGGATTGTTGTATTTGGATTTTTTTTTTTTTAGAAAATATTTTTATTTGGGCCCAACTTTTGAAAACGCTGGAGAGATATTTTCACCGTTTTGCTTTATACTTTTGAAAATGAAAACAATGAAAATGCGGTGTTAAATTTGTAATAAAGGGAAAAAAAAAACTTTTGCTTCTCTCGATTACTGTTCCTGGGAGTCGGAGAACTCATTTCCGTCATATTCTCTTCAACTTCACCCTTTCTCCATCAAGAAACCCTTCCAACTACCACAATCGAACCTCACCATTATCGACTTTTAGAGACTTTGTCTCCGTTTCAATCGAACCCAAAAACACTACACCACAAACAAAACACCTTATAATTTTTTTTCTAATTTACTTTTTACTATTGTAAGGAAATTTCGCATAGCTCCTGCCCTTGATTTTGGTGTTTCACATCTTGATTCAATTCTTTCTCACAAGTTGCACATCTCTCCAAATATCTCAGTGCCACTCACATGCTTGAACTTGTATATGGAAGGAAGGGCCGGTGCCGGGGTGCTACACACCTGTTGTTGTGTTAGTGTTTTTTTTTTATGGATCATATAAATCCTGTTTTTATATGTTAGTGGATTGGCCAAAACTAATTCATATTAGTCATGCCTAATACTAATTAGTGTGTTTATAATTATTTTATATTTATTCAAGTAAAAAAATAGTTTATATTTTTTTATCACGGTAATAATCTAACATATATAAATATTTTATATTTATATTTACAAATAAACAATGTAATGAGATTAATATTACTAAGGTAATTTTTCTTTATAAATATTTGTTAATAAAAATATATAACTATATTCTTACTATTTTAAATTATATTCATACATATTTTATGAAAACATGAAAATAAGAATTCAAAACAAACACATTTTAATAGTTTATTTCTTAAAATTGAAAAATAAGAAATCAAATCAAACATATTTTCTAAATCTTGAAAATATAAAAATGAAAACTGTTTTCAGAAAATAAAAATAAGAAATAAAAATAGAAAACATTTTTTCAAACCAAACACCCCCTTACTTTTTCAAGTTAATTTTTTTTCTGTAATAAAAATATCATATTAGTCTTATTTTATTTTTAACGTGATAAATAATTAAAATAACTAGTAAAAATATCATATAATTCTTTGATTCCCAATAAACTTATCTAAGTATTTTGAAAAATATTTATGAAACTTTTTTAACCATTTTTTTATTAAACAAGTGCAATAATTACATCTTGTTAAATTTATGTGATCGTTTTGTAATTAAGCTATAATATTACGGGACCAATTTGATATCAATTTGCATTTTTAAAAATAATTTGATATTAAGTTATATAATATAATACAATTATCGCACTTTTTATATATTTAAAAATTAAATTAAAATTGTCATTCTTTCAAACTGATTTATGTATTCCAAGTCTAAAATAATCATTTGCCAATAACTATGATATGTTTGAGCTAAATGAAAAATAGTGACATCTTCATTTTGGACTCTATGACTCTTAGAGACATCTCTTATTTGGCTTCCAATACTATGATCGTCAATTTTTTAACCATTTTTTTTTATACTAAACAAGTTTTAGTTTATTCTTTTTAATTATGCAACGTGAGTGTCACACTTAAAGTTGTGAAAACCGGTTTGGTCATTGACCTGGTCGAGGTAGTGGGCCAATGGTCCAATCAGTGGGTCAATAATTACTCCGATTTGACTCGATGTATATTAAAAATTTTAAAATTATATTATATATAAGTGTATAACTAATATTACTTGATTAAGAAAAGTATATTAAAAAATTCAAAATAATAATTAAAGTATTAAAATTGATAAAAAAAAAAAGTAAAGTGTACTAATAATAAAAGAGAGTGGTAATAGCAACTATTTAAATTAAAACACAAGTTCAATTTTTGATTAAAAAAATGAGCAAGAAGGAGTACAAATAGAAAAATGGAGGGTACATGAAGCAAAATGGTTTCTGGATGTTGGCCCACGTAAATCTAAACCAAAATGATAATGATATAAATAGTTGCTAGCAACATTTGCGTCGCTAGTCTTCTCCACTGGACCATTTCGGCTTCTCTACTATTCTCCATTTCCTCTTCTCTTCTCCATTGGACCATTTTCGCTTCTCTACAATACATGCAGTAAGTCATATCCTTATTTTTACTATATCTTCTCCACTTCCGCTTCTCTTCTCCATTTTCTCTTTAAGTTTCGCTTCTGGTTCAGTGCTTCACACTTCCTCCTCTTCTTCTTGTCTTTCCTCAGAGTGAGGCCAGTGCGGTGGTGGTTGATTCGAGTGGTGGCGACGCGTGCACAACCCGGTCCGGGTCCTAAAAACCGGCCGGATTTTCGGTTCTTCCCAAAACCGTCCCGTTTTCTCCAGGTCAAACTGGGCCACATGCACGCGCGGTCCGATAACCAACTCGGCCCGGTCATGGTACCGAGTCCCGGTTGAACCGGTCCAACCGGCCAGGCCGAACCAAGTTTTATAACTTTGGTCACACTCTTAGATCTAGATGCCTAGTGTTCTTGATGTCATAGGATCTTTTCACTGTCCCCAGCATGCCGAACAATTCCTAAACTATAATAAAAGTTTCCGAATAGTAGTAGATAAAAGAAATAATTGTGTTTGTGTTATGGTGTTTTACTTGTGTTACCACTTATGTCAATAATCAATTGCACTATAAATGTATACATTTATTTATAGAGTAAATTACACTCGCACCCCCTGTGTTTTGCTCAAATTTCACCCGATACCACTCCCTTTTTGCACCCTACAAAAAACCCCTTAATTATTTAGTTCACATTACACTTGGACCCCCTCCTTCCTAACACCGTTTAATAATCTAACAGAAATTAGGCACATGCTGGTCACATGACTTTTAATGAAATTTTATATCTAAAATACTCTCATCTTCTTTCTTATCTTCTTCCTCTCAACCTGAAAATATTTTAAGAATCTTGTTTTTTTTTTCTGTAATTGGATGTAAACCCAACTTTTTTTGGATGTGAACCCAACTTTTCTGTAGTTGAATAGGAATGGTGAATAACTCGCGAACAATGAAGAGGAATTGAACGAATGTCGTGAGCGAAAGAGGAACTCGCACCCCCTAGACGCTCAAGAAGAACTCGCCAGCAAGAGGAAGATGAACAGTAAATGGTGAAGAGAAATGAAATGTGAATCCTAAATTCTGAAACTAATTGGGAGGGGATAATTTGAGTTTTACAATTAAAATGTAAAGAGAATGTTATCTGCTCACACATTTCAATTGACGTTAGTTAACGGTATTAACAGAGGGGGGTAAAAGTAATGTGCAAAAAGGGAGGGGTAATGGGTGAAATTTGAGCAAAACACAGGGGGTCTGAGTGTAATTTACTCATATTTATATAATAATCATGCATCAATGAAAGTTGTAACACAAACTTTTTCTCCCAAATCATTATCTATTTTGTCATTTTTTTCATGTTACAACCAAAGAGTGTCATTTGTTGTAAATGATGTTCACTAAATTAAATATGAATTTATCATTTTATGGTTATTTGACAAAATTAAGTGTAATGATCAAAGTTATAAAAATTGGACCGATCAACCAAATCAATCGGTTTAATCAGTAATCGGTAATCAGTCAGGTATCCAGTTTGATATGGCTACAAAATCGGTAAAAAATCATAGAAACCGATGAAAAACCGACTGCTTTCCAATTCAAAACGGTCAATAGAAGGCGTTTGATTTAGCTTTTTATTTTATAATAAAAATGTTTTCTTTCCTTATCAACAAAGATCTATCACAGAAAACACCAGTCTCCCTCTTTGCCAGAACCACCACATGAACCATCTTCTACCTTTGCCTGCAACATGGAGCCGCCATGACATCACTGCTTTGTCTCCTGTGCTTGCCTCTGTGTTGCGATTTATGAATTTTTGAGTGTTTAGTTCTCAATTAAATATTTCACTGCTTTTACTATGTACTTTTTATTTTCTCAATGTCAATCAACGACTAGAACAGCAAGTCACAAATCATTAAATTTTAGGGTAAATAGTCATTTTTGTCATTGAATGTGTAGAGTGTGGATAAAAATTCGTCTCCAAAAGATGGAAATTCAAATTTTTATCCTCGAAAGTGAAAAAAGTGCGACAAACTCATTCATCCATTAACTTCCGTATGTTACCGTCAATGAAAGAGCCTACGTGTCACATTCAGGGACGAATTTGTCAGCGCTATATATTCGGAGACGAAGTTGTCAGAGCTCTACTCAAAATATAATTTAATCTCCATCTTCTCCCTTTTTTTAATCGTTGCAAGCATAATGTTAAAATAAACACTTAAAAAAGGAAAGCAAACATAAGTTAGAATAAACATAATAATAAGCATAATCTGTCCGTTGCTTTGAAATTTCTATTATGATAATATTAGGTAGTGACAAAACCAAGTTGAGTCTCATTTTTATGTAAGGACTAATTAAATGATTGTGCATTTTGATTTGTTTGAGTCTCATATTTAGGGTAAGGTACTGTCTCATATTTTTTCTTAAAATTTCTAATGTGAAATACCTTACCCAAAATGTGAGACTCAAACAAAAATGCACAACCATTAAGTTAATCCTTACAAAAAGATGAGACTTTACTTGATTTTGTCACTACCTAATGTTGTTATAATAGAAATTTCAGAACAACAGACAAATTATGTTTATTAATCAATATTATGTTTCTTATTATGTTTGTTCTAACTTATACATAGTTTCCTAAATTTTTAAGTGTTTATTATAATTTTATGTTTGTAATGATTAAAAAAGGGAGAATATGAAGATTAAATTATATGTTGGGTAGAACGTTGACAAATTCCTCCTTAAATGTGTAGAGCGTTGATAAATTCGTCTCTGAATGTGTCACGTAGGCTATTTCAATTAACGATAACAGACATAAGTTAACAGATAAATAAATTTGTCGCACTTTTTTTCACTTTTGGGACAAAAATTTAAATTTTTATCTTTCTGGAATAAATTTATGAACACTTTATATATTCAAAAACAAATTATTTCCGTTAAATTTTACTTTTCAGTATCATTAGTTTCTTTTCTTTCAGGTAGCTTTGGAAGGTAAAAGTAGCTTTTGATTTTTGGTTTATGTGTTGACACTTGACATCTATTAACTCTTTATTATAATTTATATAATAAAAAACTCTTTATTACAATTTGTAATGATCCTGTGGTTCATATTTAAATTTTTGTAAGTTCACTTTCAATTTTTGTATATTATTGTTTTGTTTAATTATTAATTTTTGTGTGTAAGTTTCTTACTAAGTTTTTCGATGGTTGGTTATTTTATGTGTACAAATTTTTAATAATTTAAAATTAATATATTACATAATATATTATATTAAACATTTAAAATTATTATTTAATTACTACTTGTTGAAGCGCGATTCAAAATCTCTGTTTAACTGTTGAATCTTCAATATTCAATGATTAATCCGATTTTAAAAATCTTGACAATAATGTTATCAATAAAAACAAATACCAAAGTTGCCCAAACAATTGTCTTTGAACTAGAAAATTACGAGGAGATAATATAATACTAGAGTGGTAGTGGCGAAACTTTAAAAAATATATAGAAAAGATAGTACTGATTCTATCTTCGGTTAATCTAGATATACCAATAAACTCTCTAATATATAAGAGTGGAAAAATTGATGTTGACAATATTACAAGAAAATCTAGGAGCTAGTAGTTAGTTCTCATTAGTTGTAGAAACAAAAAACTTGAAGTATTTTAGAAGTTAAAAAGAAAAAAAATATAACATACACTTAAATGAAAAGAGTACAAAATAAATTTACTAAGTGTTTTAGGAGTTAAAAAGAAAAATAGAAAAGAAAACTGTGCTACTTGAAGTTGCTTATAATA
>PYAF01002579.1:74361-90829 GCA_007407185.1 Glycine tomentella
TTTTATTTGGTTTTTAATTTGAAAATAAAAATGATTATTTTTTTATTTTTATTTCTATTTTTAAGCATATTGAAATACAATAAATAAAAATAAAAATAGTTAAAAAATTTATAATTAAATTTTTTTTTGTCCAATAAAATAATTAAGTTGTGATAATTTAGTGACACATTCGTTGTATTTTTATGTTTTATATTAACATAACAATTAATTTGATAGATAGTTAATTTGATGTAGACCAACAATTTAATTTTCTAATTTTTGAAGTACTAATTAAAAATTTTATTTTTAATCTTTTTTACAAAAATATTTATTCAAAAAATTAATTCAAAAATATTTTTTTAAAATTCTAAAAGAAAAATAATTTTTACATTCACATATTCATTTAAAATTTAAAAGTGTATGTTCACACATCACGATAGTCAATTAATTGTTGAATTGAATAACAAACTATTTTCAACTCAAGCGTCATGTTCACGCATCATATACTCACCAAAAGAATAAAAAAATAAAAGAAAGAAAAAGAAGAAGGAGAAAATAAAATAAAATTTGCAGACAAAGAAAATAGGAAAAGAAAAAACCTTTGTGCATACATCATTCCAATTCATAGACGATGTATGATGAATTTTCCAAGTCTATTGTTTCTGTTGATTGATTAGCATCTAAACACTTTGTAAAAAAATATAAATAAAAAAATTTCACTCCATTATACCCAACATAAGAATGAGGAGAAAGGATAAAAAAAGATATGAAAATAAAAAATTACAGAAGAAAAGAATAAAAAGAGGGAAAAAAAACCTTTACGCGTAAGCCAAAAATTATAGTACCTTTAAATACTCGTCATTCTTGTTAAAGGAAAATAGTATAACCAGTCAGGACAAACAAATGAGATAACTAATAAGATGAAAAAAAGTGATAGGGTATAATAAAATGAGAACTTTGGAATCGTGTCAGAGAGGGATGAATGGCAAAGTTAAAATAAGAAGAGAAAAATATAAGAGATTGAATTGATTAGAAGATACGAAAGTGGAGTCTTAAATGTTGTTTGTTGTGTTACTACAAGGCCGGTCTTTAACGACAGTTGTATGAGGCCTTCAACGACGGTTCATCAATCGTCTTTGAATCATGCGTTGTAGAAAATTATGCTATTCAACGACGGTTATTAGAACTGTCTTTGTTTCCATTTTTTTACAATAGTTCTTTAAAACAACCGTCGTAGTTTCTATTTTTCAAAAAAAAATCATACATTCAAATACGGTTGTGGCTGACAACCATCTTAGAAAGTCTAATACGAAGACGGTTTTTGAGAACAATCATTTTTGAAAGTAAGAATAAAAAAAGGTTTTTGTTAACAACCGTCTTTGAATGTACCAATTTTTTTTTTCATAGACTTTCCAAGACGGTTCTTGATGACAACCGTCTTTGAATGTACCAATTTTTTTTTTCATAGACTTTCCAAGACGGTTCTTGATGACAACCGTCTTAGAAAGTGTGATATGAAGATGGTTTTTTATAAAAACCGTCTTTGAAGTAAGAATCAAAGACAGTTTTTGCTCAAAATCGTCTTTGAGTATACCACATTTTTTTCCACAGACTTTCAAAGACGGTTGTAACTAACAACCGTCTTATAAAGTGCAAAACGAAGACGGTTTTTGCTAACAACCGTCTTTGAAAGTGTGATACGAAGACGATTTTTTCTAACAACCATCTTTGAATGTATCAAATTTGTTTTTTTTCACAAACTTTAAAAAACGGTTCGCTTTGACAACCATCTTAGAAAGTGTGATACGAAGACGGTTTTTTGATAACAACTGTCTTTGAAAGTAAGATTCGAAAACGGTTTTTGCTCTCAACTGTCTTAGAAACTCACACTCTAAGACGGTTCTTATATAACCGTCGTTGAATAGCTACTTTTTTTTAACATTATTATTTAGTTTTATAATAACATAGCTGATAAATAATTGTTAATATTTAATAAATTATTGCTATAAATTTAATTTCTTAATTAAAAGTTATATTATTGTAATAGACTTAAAACATAAATACAAGTAAAATGACCAACAACAAACATATTTTGCCAAGTTATTTAGTATATATATATATATATATATATATAGTTATTCATAAAATGTATGTTGAAATGTGAAAATACAATACAAAATTAATTTTTACATAGTTGTAGCAATGTTTCTCCTTTCCATATAATGAAGGCCAATAGGTGGGTGCTGCAAATCCATATGTCATCCCAAATAAGTGGTCCATTATTAATTTCTTCTGCCAAAATAACCTGTACAATAACAGACAAATTGAAGCAACTTAAATTGAATCCAAAATATTTTCAATGTATGACATTACCTCAGTGGCACTTGAAATGTCACTTCCACTAAATAACCTAAATCTCAACAATCAATTAGCTAATACAATCAGATAGCATGCTATATATCACTTACAATAGCACGGTCAGGGGCAGTGGCACTTGAAGTTTGCTGATATTTCAAAATGGTCCAAGCAAAGACAATCAAACTAGAATCCTGGTGCAAGAACTCAACAACAACAAAAAAAGGGGAATATAAAAGAAAAGTTAAACATATATGAATACATGAAGTTCATAAGAATGAATATGACTTTAATTTGACTATGTTTAATTAATTCATTTACGACAGTTTCTTTGTACTGTAAAGTGACAAACTTCACGAATGAAAAGTTCTTAAAGGTTCAAAGGGCAGAATTACCAATGTTTATTTTACAAACTGCAGAAGTGTTTGACAACTATAAGCCTAACACAAATATTGGCATTGTGGCCATCCCTCACTAGCTAGCACTTTGCAGTCAAGTACTCCAAACCACTATCTGGGATTGACAACTATGAGCCTGACGCAAATAATTGTCTACTTATGAGAGGAAGTATAGTAATGGGAGATAGGAATGGAGAACCAAGAGGAATATTTAGATGAGACAGTAGTAACTAGTAAGCAAGTTATGTATAAAGAAATAACTTATTTTATGTATAAAGAAATAACTTATTTTAAAGAAATGACAAGTCTACTTAAATATTAACTTAAATGGGGCATACACAATACAAGTCTCACGTAAGCAAAAGTATAAAAGCATAAAATGACAAAGAATGGAAAAACTATTGACTTACATAAATATTAAAGAGAACTGGCACCACCAAAATAGCATATCCTGCATTATATGAAGAAAATTCATGCCGAAGATGCCTTGCTACAAATACACAAAATACAATAAATGGAACAAAAATCAGCAACAAGGTGACAAGCATTGACCTAGCGTCCGGTGCAAATATCAACCAATGTATCAAACAAATCATTCTCACTATAGGGTTTTCAACATAAAACAAGAAAACATGGGTTTTTTCAACCTAAAAATCCTGAACTGATCTTATCTTTGTTAATTGCGAGTGGATCAATTCAATCATTTACATTGCAATCAAAATCAAGATGTAGTTGGATGGATAAAGCTAGCCCTTGGGTAGAAGCTTCAGAAAACAAATAATTTAAGCTCAAAAGCATATATACACGTAAGATCACAGAAACCAAAATCGTCAAATTTCCTTAGATATAAATGAATTAAGATCTTAGACTATAAGTGAAAGAGCAAGCTCTTTGACTGAGGAATCTGATTCATCCAGCACCTCAAGCACAACTTTCAAAATCTGATTGAAGTACTGCAAGTACAACATGAAACTGCCATTACATAGAGAAAAGGGGGAAAAAAACTCTACAAAGAAAAAAAATACTTTACAATAAATAAAAATAACTATTTTTAAAAGTTAAAACAAACAAGTACCATTCGTTGTTGTTTAAGTTTAACAAAATTGGAGAAATTATAATTTTCTCCAACAGAATTTATATATTTATCAAATTAACAATTGCTTCCACATTAGGGTTAAAACAAATCATATTATTTAGATTCATAAGTATTTTCTTTCAACATCTTATCCGTTTCCCTGGTTTGTTTCACTTTCTAATCAGTTTCTGAATCCTGAATCATAATAATAAGTATGACCAACAACCATACAACTTGGGAAGAAAAATAAAGTGTAAATAAAATCAAGCATACCTTGGTCCAAACAGAATGATCATTTGTTGTAGAAGCTTCAACCAATTGTTGAACAACAATCCATTTACTTGAAATAGGGCTTCCATCACCCCCAGTGCATATCTACAAAACAACATTTTTCAAATGTGAAGTGATATATCACAAACATGTCAAAGACGGGGGTGGGAGGAGTTTTGCAACAATCTCTTCTTTGATTTTGAAGAGTTCTTGTTGAGTTTGTCATGCCACCTTTGACAACTTTCTTACAACTCTTTATCGAAGTTTTGGGAAGGGTGAGGATACAAAAATGTAGGGAAAAAGTGCACTTTGTCTTATGATTGCTCTTAACTAGCTAGAACATAATGTTATATTTTATGAATTTCAATGCAGTTAAACCACTCTCAAACTAATTTTAAAGCCATAGACAAGTAGAACACTAGACTCTTGTCTCTAGCTTCTCAAGCATGCTCTCACAATTTTAACATCTTCCTGAGAGATCAATGGATGTTACAAACCAGCAAAATAGAATTCCACAATAGAATAAAAGATAGAAAGAACAAGAATGAATGTGTTATTGGATAATGGAATATAAACAGAAAAATGAGAACTTATTCTTTTCTCAAGCCTCAATGACTTCTACTACAACAACAACAACAACCAAGCCTTTTTCCACTAGGTGAGATCAAATGACACCATGAAGTTCTGTTGTGAAACATCTCAATAGACAAACTATTGACCTCTAGATCCTTGTTAATCAATTCTCATGTACCTTTTTCTCGGTCTCCCTCTACCCCTAGCTACTGGGCTAATCTCCATCTAATCTACTTTCCTAATTGGGGCTTCTATTGGTCTTCTCCATGTATTCCCAAACCACCTAAGGCAAGACTATAATATGACAAGTTTTCGTGTGGACAAGGTGACAACTTTATTGTATGAACAAACACTGGGAGAAACAAAAAAGCTAATCAAATAAGAACAGACATTTTCTCCAACCGAATTTCAATTATTCTTTCCTCAAAAATTGAGTTTATCACTTTGCTTCTTAAATCCCTATCATATAACTATTTCTAACTAGTTTTCTTTTTCTTTTTTGGTAAATACTACACCATATTTTCTTGATCCCAGGAAATCATCTCATTAATTTTTCTTCATCTCATTGAAACTTCTAGTCATAATAAGCTAATCCATTTGCTCTTACTTTCTAATCTTTCTCTTTCATCATGCTTCCCTCTCATTGCAAGCATAGCATCGTCTAAAACTATTACATTACTTCTATTTAGCAAACAGTCATGTTCACATCTAAATGAACTTGTTCAGACAGACAGACACTTGCATGATTTATCACTTATCTGGTAGTTACTCAAGAGACATATATGTACAAAGTAAACTGTAACACCAATTTATCTCAACAAAAACACTCAACAAAATAGAAAGTGTTTATATGTAGGTATATAGAGTGGAAACCATTAAAAGAAAATACAGTTTCAACTTAAGGAGGAATTTAAAAAGAAAAGATATATATAATTATATCATATACCTGATTACTACATAAGAAGCAATGTTGCCAACAGATCACTACATAAGAAGCACATAATCATTTGCATGTAGCCTTCATAACATAAAAACAGTGTACAAAGCAGACTTAAAGATAGAGCAAAAGATCCCACCTATGCCAGATCACATTATCCATTTTATTCAATGGGGTACTCACTGTGATTCCAAATAACAACATTTTGAATTGAAGTTTCTTTTTTTACTCAAACCGAAGGGATTGAATATAAAAATTCACATATGCTTAGTATTAAGAATTTCAGGTAGAGGGTTAGTAAATAAGGAGAAGAGAAAAAAGTTGATAACAATAATAGACACAATGTATGATTGATATATGTAATAGGTTATAACACCCAAATCTAAAACTCTAATACTAATTAAGTCATGCACCAATACTATTAGTACAAGCCCGAGGTCAATTGGGCATCTATTAGGAAAATGGTCAATAAAGAGAAGGTGAATATGCTCTGTTTACAAGAGACTAAAATGAAAAATATTGACAGATCGGTTTACTGAGCAATTTGGGGTGACTCTCATGTTTGTTGGGAATTTCAGCCAGCTGTTAATAGGGCTGGTTGACTTCTGTGTGTCTAGAGTGGGACTACTTTTAATCTTAAGAAGAAAGTAGTTGGAAATAAACAACTTAAGTTACACTTGAGATCAACAAATGACATCTCTATTAAGAGTAAAGTTACCTATATTGCTACACCAAAACAACATAAAATTTCTTACAAGAGGTCTTGGGTTAAGTTATCATGTATTTCATCAGTAGCTATGGAAGCATAATGGCAACAGCAAAGGTACAGTAATTAGTAAAGCTTGTATTTAAATCATTTCCTCTTTTCACCAAAAAATCACATTACATCATAGAAAAAGTAGACTAGGTTAATCAGCACAATCAGTCACACCAAATAACAACTGAAGCAAAGAATGAGTGAGTGGAAATCTCTTTCAGATAAAAATAAATAAATAAACTACAGTTTATATGCTTTCAGGTTAAGCTGCTATGTGAGAAAATAAAAACTACCTTTCATTATAGGAAACAACAAATAATCACTCTTATAATAGAGCAAATAAGTCATATCCATTTTGATTTGTTCAAAATATACACTTTATCGTAGCATTGGTGTGTAGACAGAAAAGAATTGAAAAATAGAACAAAATGAAATGATTCTGTTTTATTTTGTTCTTGGTACCACATTTTTAGTAGAACTAAAACTACCACTTCTTAACCTCATGTCTAATACCGTTCCATTTTAAAAATGCACGATACATAGAACAACACCCATTCCATTCTAGCATGTCTATCAAATGCTGCCAAGGAAAATGATGCAACAAACAACTATTAACCTGATACTAAGATCTATCACCTTTACAGCTTTTAGAAGTAGTACAACATACAAGAAACATAATGTGACCAAAATGCAATTAACTACAAAAATCACAAGTTAGTATATTTACATTAAGAATGAGACCCCCATCACTCCATCCATCAATTTTGGAACGACCACCTTCACCAGAAGAAATCAGTGCTTTGAGGCCAGCAATACACATTTCTGCCTCAACTTTATCTTTACAAATCTGAATAGCAATACACAAATTATTATAATAATGAAAATACAGAAAATGAAAACAAATAATTATTTAGTGATGCATGAAATTGGATAATTTGCCACAAACCAAATCAAGTGATCGCTTTTCGTTACTGTAAATAAATGAAAAAGGCAAATAGTCCTTCTTAGGACGCAAGTAACGTTGGAAAACAGACTGTCAAAAGATTAAGGGAAAGAAAACGAGAACAGATAAGAGTAAGTTCGTGAAACAATTTTTAAATCGCTTTATTAATAACAAAGTATGTCAAGGTATTGTATGCAATTAGATTTAAGGGAAGAAATCTCACAGATAGCTTCAGATTTCTTTCTCCACTATTTGTAATCCAGATTAAGGATGATTCATCCTGCAGTTTACAAATATTTAAGGTGTATACATAGAAATAAATCAAGAGTGTATAATTTCAAGCCTACTATATATGAATGTTCAACTTTATAGTCTACAACTTTATTAGAATTTATGAATGCAACAATAAAGGCATACACCAAATAAGAAATATGTTTGCCCAGCAATAGAGCCACACTACCACTAATTGTTAGCAGTGGCACTAATTACTAAAATAAGAAAATTCAGCCTAGATATTAGTAAAAATCTATGCAAAATCATAAAAATCCGGATAGTAATAATACAAATTGACCTGAGTTGTGCCACTATAATGCAGTGAACTCAGAGAATTCCCAATGCTTACTCAGATAAGTACCAATTTTAGCCACACAGTGAAATTTATGTGGCATATAAGTAAAAGTAAAATACATCAAGGTGTAGTCATCTATTTCCTATGCAATAAAAAGTTGCAGAAAATAGGTATAAAATGTTTAGGAGCAAGCTATACAAACAGTCAACATATGGAAGTTAATTAGAGATTACAATTTAATGGGCAGTCCTTACTATGAAATGGAATCACAGCACACAATGTGTCGAAATTTCAATCCCCATAAAGAACAAAACAACACCTTATTAGATGTAGGGCATATAAAATAAGGAAAACACAAATTAACAGTCTTTCCATACTATATTGCTCACATATTTATAGCATCAGAAACATGAAATAACAACTATTTGTCATGGGCACATAATCAATTAAGAACTGTCCAACCAGGCAGTTAACAAAGATGTGAAGTAGAGAATCCAAAAACACTCCTGAAAAGATTTTCATTTAACTTACATTGGAAAGTCTAAATGGACAAAACTTGGGCTTTCCTTTGCGACCATGTTTAAGAAGTTGGGCACCTTTTTTCAAAGCAATCAATGCTTGCACAGAATGAAAAGTAACAACATAAACCAGCAGCAAAGATCAAACAGGCACAGTAGTATATATAGTCAAATGAAACTAAAGATGAGCAACAAGTTAAAAGATCTATATGGATAATCAAGATTTGTATATTCACCTTCATATAATGATGAGTCATGAGCCTTACAAAAAAAAGCTGGACACTTTCTCTTATTACAAAAGATCCCATAACAGGTTGATTTTTTTTTGAGCAAGTGTTTGCAAATTTGTTTTTAGGTAATCTTAATTGTGTAGAATTGTTTTTGTTAAAATTTGATTTTGAAATGAAGTGATTTATGTTTGAAAGTTTTATTGCAAAATCAAATTTATAGTAAAACATAATATAAAATCTTCAAGTTAATGTTAATGCTAAAGCTACTTTTTTCAATTCTAGTAAACACATTTTTAGTGTGTTTGGAAACCGGTTTGCACCCATTTACTCTCATTGTTTACAGATTCCAATGTACCAAAGGTGGAAGCAATCTACAGGGTAGATTGACGTTACATTGAAACTAACAGATTTCTAAATACAGTTTGTTGTTGGTTAAGGTGGTTTGAATATATGCAAAAGTCACTAGAAGCAACAATAAGGAAAGCAATTTGTATGGTTTTTAGCCCTGTGAAAAAGGGTAGAAGGAAACCAAGAAGGACAAATAGAGGAAATTGTTAAGAAGAATCTCATGGGGAATAAATATTTTGGAGAATCTGGTCTTTAACCAAACCCAATGTTCTCATGCAATCCATGCTACTGACCTCACCTAATGGGATAAGGCTTTAGTTGTTGTAGTCAAATACACTTTTATTACGAGAAAACTTTATTTTAGTTAGCGGAAATCAAAAGGCAATATTTGTTAATATTTTAACATGATTTTTTCTGTGTTAAAGAAATGATTTTTTTTTTGTAAAGTAAATTACTCTTCTGTCCGTTGAGAGATGTTTAAATTATACTCCCCTCCTCTCTTATTTTAATATATATTCTCTCCTCCCTTAAAAGATGAATATGAGTAACATTTGGTCATTCTCAATATAAACAAACCTCTTAAAAGTGGTAAATAATTAAGAATGTGAATCCCAATGATATTTTCTCTTCTTTTACAACTTTTTGTGTCACCACCAACTAATTTTGAACATCCTATTATAGGATTTAGTATTTTAATGATAGAATGAAGCTTTAAATACATTTATTATTGGCTTTGAAATTTCACCTGATATCTTTATTTCATATTCTAAAGCCACAAGATTTGTATTAGATGTTTAGAATTAAGTATTTATCATGTTATGAATCCCCGCAAGAGGGAAAAAAAATCTCCAAAAAGCTCATTTACATTAAAATGGACTCAAATGTAACACATTTATCTTTCAAGGGAGGAAAATGTATTTTTTAAATAAGAGCGGAGGAGAATGTAATATAAGCATGTATCTGGTGATGTGAATATAATTTACATTTTTTTTTAAGTATTAGCGTCCCTTAATTGGCTAGAGACTTTGATGCAGCTTTTTTCTAATTACTTGTCACCTTGTGACCAAGGTGGGGTGAGGGAAAAAGGAAACTAGGGTCTAAGGGTTGAGTTCAAGGAAGACTGAACAGAGGCTATTGCCATTGAGAGTTCAAAAGAGTCTTGTTGAGTTGAACCCCTCCCTTTGCAATTTATCTTCAGTTATTTCAGGTTTAACTAACCAGAACAATTGGTTACCCTTCAAACTTCTCAATCGTTCATTATAATATAATGAAATTCCTTAGCTGCTTCCACTTCCTCCATCTCAATCAATCTCACTTCAGCATCCATCCCTTCAAGCTTATTCTCCTCATTCCTATAAGGCCTAGTCTTTGGACAAGGACCAGCCTTATCCCTCTCACCCTCAAAATGAGTAGGTGAAAATGTTGACCCAATCATGCCAACCCCATCACTGCCCTTACCACCCCTCCTATCAATTAAGCCATTAAGGGTAGTCCTCAAGCCTTTCTCAAAACATTATAAAACCCAACTTCAGTATGGCTCAAACCAGGACAACAATGACACCCCAACATAGAAATGACGACACATCCTATTCTCTGCGGCTTGTTTTTGCCAAACACACTAATTTGCAATGACAACAATAAAAGAGTAAAGCAATATGTTGATTTACAACTTAAAAAAGAAAAAGGAATTTTAGGGCCTAGAACAAGGATCATACCTCGACTTCCGATTTAAAGATGGCGGCACACCAGGTTGAAGCGAGACAATGGAGGCGAAGCTGAGGCGCCCAATGGGGGTGAGACGGTGGCCACGATGTGGGAGAACCACTTCACCGGAAAGACTGAGGCCACGACGGCGAAACTGTGGGTGAAGTCGTGAGAGGTTGCGGTTGACGAAGACAGGTTGGGTGACGGATTGAAGACGCGTCGATGGTGTCGGAGAGTCAACAGGCTTTGTGGTAAAGGGGCACAAACGAGAGGGTGATAGAGTGAGAGAGGCAGCAGACCTAGGGCAAATTAAAAATTAGACATTGTTATTCAAAGACGGTTTTAAGGTAACCGTATTTGAATTAGCAATTCAAAGACGGTTCCTCCACTAAACGTCGTCGATTTTGACTTTCAACACCGTTTGGCCTATAACTGTCGTTGTTTAGTTTGCGTTAATTGCAAAATTGCCACCGCACATACTACCACGTCGTTTAGCATATAACCGTCGTCTTTCTCGTGTCATAGAATCCATGCTTTGTAGTAGTGGCTACAGTTATTCGGTTACAAATAAGAAGTCGAAGGGAAGGATATTAGCTTGTAATTTTTTGATTAATTTATGGGTAAATTGATCAAGTAAAAATAGACACTAAAAGAAAATAAGCCCTTTATATTTACTAGCGAAAACACAAAAATTATTATATCTATGTGTCCATATTTCTATTATGCTAAATTTGATATACTAATATAATCGAGTTTTTTATTATACATTGACATGTATATATATTGTAGCCTATTCATCAAGGGATCAAAAGAAAACTCTATCTTACTTGCATACTAAAATATATTTAACATAGTTGTAAAAACCAGTTCGGACTGGTTAGACTCAGAACAGTAGTATAACCGGTCTGGTTATGCTATTGAACCGGTCATGCAGTTCACCCGATCAAACCCGGTCAAAACCGGCCGGTAGAATTGGTCTTGTTCTTTTTTTTTGGATTTTTTTTAAAAAATTATATTATTATCAATAGTTATTTTGAATTTTGAAGTATGAATGAACTTTTTTTTACTCAAATAATGTTAATTATATACTTATATATAATAGATACATATATAATTTTAAGTTTTAATATATATTGGGTCAAACCGGTTCAATTACTAATCCACCGGTTGGATCACTGACCCACTACCTCGATTGAGTCAATGACTGGACCGGTTTTCACAACTATAATATTTAACTCATTTATTTATGGATAAAAGATTATTTCTTAATAATAAAAAATATAAAATTACATACGTACATTTAATTTGAATATTTTAATTTTATAGCCTTGACAAAATATTTACAAACCACCCTTTAGAACAATATTTTATCAATTACATTATTATATAAAGGGTGGTTTCTAAATATTTGATCACATGTTTATTACAAAATTGAGATATAACATTGTATTTTAATAGATAATACAAATATTCTAAAGATAATTTATTATTGCAATTTAATTTTTGATTTTTTTAATTCTTGAAATTTAATTTTGGATTATTTCTATAGACATCTCTATTATATCAAGAAGGTGCAGCTGTGAACAACCAACCTAGCTTTCATCAATTCACCCTTCTTTTTCCTAAAAAAATTCCCTCGCGTTACTTTTTTGTTCTCTTTTAGCACTCATATTGTATGCCAAGGAATTAGATCAAGTGACACCTTATTTCTATTTTTTTCTATCTTTTCCTTCAAAACTTCTCAATCAAATTAATCTCTCGTTCTTTGATTAACAAATATTAATAATTCCATAGAACAAAATTGAGAGATAAAGAGTATAACATAAGAATAAGGTTCAAATAAAAATAAAGGAGATTACTACTAGAAAAATTGAGAGATAAAGAATATAACATAATAATACAAAACTTGGAACAACAGAAAGAAAACTAAAATAAAGAAGAGAACAAAGGGTAACTACGTATTCCCATTGCTGAAATCCATTACTGAAATTGCCTAGCAAATGGTGAATAAATTAATCTTAAGAAACTTCATCAGGTGTTGAGATTACAAAATTTATTGGGTGTTATCAACTTGCAAGTTGCACCTTATTGAGTCCAACCTTTCATTGCCTCCTCATCATTGCAAATACCAAAATCTTCCTTGTGCTTGTTAGCAGCAACATAAGATTTTCCCATTTCAGAGGCATTTTGTTTATATGTTTTGGAGACATAACCATAACAGCTGGCATGTTGGTCAGTGTTATTTAGTTTCGAAGGAACTTTCATTAGAAATGCTCCTTAGTAAGTAAAACCTATATGGTAGCTAGTTGTGATAAACACAAGCAATGGCAGCAGTTGGAAAACTTTTTTTGTTTTGTGGTAGGGGTGGGGATTAAAATTATTGTCAATATCTCACTTTGCTTTATGTAATTTGTGTTAATCTAGTCATCTGAACCCGCAGGTGGATGACATTTTTCATGATCTTTTGATTCCTTTTCTCTTTTACGCATCGAAGTCCTTCCTAAATCCAATATAAACATAAATAATGATAGACAAAAATGCATATGTAAAATGTATCACAACCTAAAATTGTTATGTTAGAACAAATAATGTGCATACCTAGACAATGAGTACCAAGGTGCAACCTCATTTTAAAATTAGTGATCAATATAGAAAGAAAAAAACGAAAAAAAACACAGACCTATGATAATCAACAGAAAGGTAAGTGTAGATCAATAATTAGGCAAAAGAACCTAAATAATACAATTTAAATAAAAAATTACGATTTTGGGGCTGTTTTGAAACTATTTACAAATCTGGGACAGTTGGTCACACCCAGAACTGGGCATGACTGGTCACGCTCAAAGCTAGGCGTGACTAGGGGGAAGTCACGCCTGGCTCTGGGCGTGACCAGTCATGCCCAGTTCTGGGCGTGACCAACTGCTTTAAATCACCCCGTTTTCGATTTTTCTCCACATTGCCTGTTGCGTCTTCTGTCTTATGCCTTTTCTCTGACCTCTCTCTAAAGCTTTTCGAAGCATAACACTGTTAGGTTTTGAGTTATTTAGCTCTGCACCAAAACTTTGCCAACAGGTAAGTTAATTTATTTAACTTATAAGTATTATTTAATATATTATTTTGTTGATTTTTAAATTTGTTAGAGCCATATTAGTTATTTCATGTTGTAGAAAAATGTTAGGTTATAGGATTTAGTTTAGTTGTCAATTACAATAATTTTAATCAATTTAGTGACTTCAGTTTAGGGTTGAGGGTTACGAATTAGGGTTTACTAAGTAAGGTTTAGTTTAAGGGTTTAGGTTTAGGGTTTAGGGTTTAGGGTTTAGTTAATGTTTATATCATTAAATTGTTAGTGTTTATATTATCAAATTGTTAGTGTAAGGGATATGGTCTATGGTTTATGAGTAATGGTAACAACATATTCTAACAGAATTTTTTCAACTTATGTAGTTTTTGTTGAGTGGAACAAATGAGTTCAGGTGGTGAGGAGTTTGTCCGTGTTGTGTTATTTTATAATGGAAGGATATTTGAAGGGGGACAAGGTGTTGTTTTTGAAGGGGAAAAAAGGCAGACACGTATGAAGCGAAGCTTGACAATGGGTGATGTACATGTAAAGATACGCCAAAAATTAGGTCTGCAAGACAACCAATGTATCACACATGTTACGGGAAGATTATGGCAACGTGAACAGTACATGGGTTTTGAAGTTGTGGACGACGAAGACATAGAATTGCTAATGGAAGAATTTTTCAAGTTGCCAACGAAAGATTTTTTAGAGTTGTATGTGGACTTTACTGTGGTAGATGATGTTTTACCCATTAGGTCAGTTCCTTTAAATCCTAGTAAGCCTAGATCGTCATATGTTGCTCCAATTGTAAACCTGTCTGTGTCATGTGCTGCTCCATCTGTAAATGTGTCTGAGGAAGATTCACATGACCCAACTTGGGTTATGGATGATGACGAAGAGGATGACGATGATGAGAACATTGCCATGGAAGATCGTCTTCTTGAAGAGGATGCTAGTGCGTCGGATAATGATGACGATGCTGGTGTGGATGCGACTGAATTCCAAGCAGGCACTGATGCGGGGTCGTCTGAAATCCATCACCATTCGGACGTAGGAGGTAGACAATCACAACAACCTGTTGAAGGTATGTAACATGACTAAAATGATTGATGAAGTCATATATAATTTGCATATCTGTATGTTATAGTATTTTAGTGTGCATGTTATGTTTATTCAACTGATTTGGTATTTGAAGGTGCTGAGGTGACTCCTTTCTGGGATGGAATTCCTCACTACACATATATTGATTGGAGTCATCCAAGCGAAGAAGAATCTTTTACCGGTTCCTGTTCCGGTTCAGTTCAGGGTCCATGGCAATTAGGGGATGCGTTGTTTGTTAAACAAGAATTTGCCTCCAAAAAGGACGCACAAATCGCATGTAAGCGGAACCTGATGAAGGAGCATCAAGAAGCATATGTGGTTGAGAGCAAGCCTAACAAGTTTAGCATGAGGTGTATTGCTCATAACGAGGGTTGCCCATGGAGGGTTAGGATAATTAAACCGGCGTTTGGTGAGAAGTGGATTGTTTCAAGATGGGGTGGCAACCACAATTGCCTTAATGAACATATTTCACAGGGTCATAGACAGCTTGATGCTGATGTTATTGCTTCAATTGTAGTAGGTACATATTTTTTAAATTTCCTCTATATGTGTTCAATAATGGTTCTTTAAGGTTGTTAATTTTAATGTTAATGTTACATTTGCATTGTTAGGAATGATCAGGGAGGAACCGTTTGTGTCGATTGCATGGGTTCGGGAAAGGATCACCCATTTATTTAGATTTAGAGTTTCATATCATAAGGCCTGGTTTGCGAAGCAGAAAGCAGTGGCAATGATTTACGGGAATTGGGAAGAATCATATGCATATTTGCCCCGGTGGTGTGGCTACATGCTTCGTTTTTCACTCGGTTCTTTTTATGATATTCAAACCAAAGATTATTTTGTGGCAAATCGACTAGTACGAGGAAAACGTGTGTTTCATCACATGTTCTGGACTTTCGGACAGTGTTGTGAGGCATTTAATTTTTGCAAACCAATGATTCAGATTGATGGCACTCATTTGTATGGGAAGTATACAGGGAAATTGTTGATTGCCATGACTCAGAATGACAACAACGAATGTCTGTCACTGGCATTTGCCATAGTTGACGGGGAGACATTGGAAGCCTGGTCATACTTTTTGGCTAACATTCATTTGCATGTTACTCAAAGGCAAAACATTTGTCTGATTTCAGATAGGCACTGAAGCATACTGTCTGCTGTGGTGAATCATCCTGGTTGGCAACCACCGCATGCTCATCACGTGTTTTGCCTTCGCCATATTGCCAGTAATTTTAATCAAAAGTTCAGAAATCAACGCTTGAAGAAGACACTGATGAATTTAGGTATGATTAACAATTCTGTGAATATATTAAATGGATATATGCGTAAGTAGATTAGTGTTAATGGGATGATTGTTTTGCAGGTTATACTCCTTGTATGATTCATTTTGAGGTGGCGTTAGCACGATTTCGTGATAGCAGCCCTGAGGTTGCAGAATGGATTGGTAGCATTGATGTGTTGCAAACACATCTTGTTTTTAATATAGTTTTAGGTTTTATTTTAGTCAAATACTTAGGAAATTAGTTTAGAATTAAGTAAATTTGTTACTTTATTGTTTTTAATCCTACTCAATACCATTTAAGCATTTGCAGGCCAAAAAGAGGAGCTCAAGAGCAAAGAAAGAAGAAAACAAGAACTGAAGTCCCAC
>PYAF01002579.1:96207-109524 GCA_007407185.1 Glycine tomentella
CTATTGCGAATCCTAACCCTCAGAACTTAAATAGAATGGCCAATTCTAAGAAAGAATATAATCATTAAGAACAGAGTAAAATAAAGCAATCATAACAATCTCATTCAATACCAGTCAAATTACAGAGGAGTTCACATTGGTTCTTGGCCTAACCACAATACAGAATTTAGCCTGACATAGTCATCAAGAACACCAAAGCTGTCAAATGAAATATTATTCTGCAGCAAACCCTAGCTTTGATTCTATGCAGGAATGATTTCCAAAGGTTTAGAATGATGATAAAAGGTAATGAATGGTGTTTTTCTTCAGTCCAGAGGCCTCCTTATATAATTGCCTTGAAGATGGTTTAATTCTAGTAACAGAGCCCCTTTTTCTCTGCATTTTCGAGCCAAATCTTGTTAATTCAAGAAACAAAATCCTTGCCGCGCTGATCGTGCGGGGTTCCTCGCTGATCGCGCGGTTAGCTCGAATGTAAAGCTTCTGTTCGTCTTTATGACGCGACTCGCGTGAGGTTCCACGCTGATCGCGTGGACTTTGCGGCTTGATGACGCTACTAGCGCGGATCTTGACGCGGATCGCGTGACCTGTTCGAGCTGAGTACTTGATGTTTTCATTGTGGCGCGACTCACGCGGATATTGGCGCGATCCGCGCGAGACCTTCAGCTTGGTTTTCTTCTTCTTTTGGCTTGAATCTCCTCCTTTTGGCCCTAAAATTATAACTTGGTAATGAAATGAGATACAATTTGAATATAATTAACAAACTAACCTATTCTTATCTATATTCCTAAATATTCAATTAATTTATAACTTAAACTAGCCTAAAACTAAGATGTGTTAGCAACACGTCAAATAATTCCCAGATTTAAAGGTTGCTGTCCTCACCAACAGACAGAACCTCAAAAGAAAAACATGGATTAATGATCAAACTGAACCATACTTCACAATCTTAGAACCATCATGCTGAGTATGATCAAATTTTACATCAAAGCTTTCCATGGCACTTTCAATTCTGTCAATGTGTGAGAGTTAACTTGAGTGCTCCTCACAGAATGCGTTTGTTCCACTCATCACTCAAGTGTATCAGGTAATGATAATCTCTCACTCAACATAGTCACAACACTACCATAGGCTTGAATATATTCTCAACAGATGCAAGCACAACTGATCAAAAGGTCTTTTACGGCTTGTAACATGGCTGGACTAAGGGTAGGAAAATTTTGGGATAGTAGCTAAAATGAGGCTAGATCCAGATCAATTTCCTAAGTCCCAATCTTGTGGTAATCTATATTCCTTGTCCATCTTTTTCAAATCTGTCAATCTCTTATTCAACAAAATTTATTCTTTATGGTAACTTAAACAATAAACAAATAAATACTTTTTTTATAATAAAATAAAGCAAAACAAAGAAGCTTTTCAGATTTCCAGCTGCTAATCTCAGACTTATTATTTTCCAGCTAGACTTATTTGTTCATTTTCTTGGCTTTCCATAACAATTGGAATCAAATTGTGTTCCTCTATGCCTTGATGGACAATTCCCTGTTTTTCACTGTCAATGGACTTTATTCTTCTTTCTCTAGCCTCAGGGAAGTTGGTCAATGTGTATGGCTCTGATTTGGGCATCTGAAATGAAAGGCTCAGGCTCAAAGAGGTAGCAAATGGAAAAGAATTAAAGGTGAGTCAATTTGGCCCTGGTGTTCAGAAGAAGAAAATGCCTTAATCATGTCAATTCACACTTGCATCCAGAGAAACAATTCAAGTTCTAGAGTACTATGAAAATGGAGTCTCTCAAAAAAAATTTACCGGTGTTTGGCTCAAACCTCACAGGTGTTATATTCAAGTCAATCTCTGTTGACTTCATTTCAACTTCAACATGCATATCACATACCAACAATCACAATTCCATTTATGTGTCATGCAGTTCATGCTATGTTTCATTTCACACAAGCTTTCATCAGAGATATTCTATCCATTATTGTGTCCATCATCTTTTATTCTGAAAAATCTGATATGCTTCTAACCTTTATTTATTTATTTTTGAAAAATTTTCTATTAGATGTCATTTGTTTCTTGACTGTGATTTGCTAAATAATGCGTAAGCGCATCCATTCCCAGATTTAGAAAATTGTTGTCCCCAGCAACAACTAACAAGGTCATAGCGCTTACGGAAATATTTTATCACTTCAGCATTATTTGGAAATCGCAACCCAAAACGAAACATTAATCTAAACAGATCATTATTCCCAAGATTGAATCATAAACCAGTACTAATATATATGCAGAAATATGAAAATGTGTAGAATGTCAAAGTATCAAAGTTCAGAATTAAAAAATAAAAATAAATAAGGGAAATAAACTGAATCCTGTCACTCATCTCCCTCTCTAGTCTCATCCACAGCCTCAGCCTCAGCTTTAGTAGCTTGTGGAGGCTCAGGAATGGCTGTGTCTGGCTCTACAGCAGCTGAGAGACCAGGAGGAGTGGAAGCTGGTGGTGATGGTGTAACTGGTAGTTGGTAGTCGCCGGGAGAGACTCCGCACTGCCTGCATAGTGCCTCTAGTATGCGGGTCTGAAGGGTCATCTGAGTTCGGACAAACTCCTGGAGAGCTAGATAGCTGGGAGAGTCTTCATATAACATCTCATGTCTGGGGGCTCCGTCAGTGGGAGGAGCAGGTGATACTGGCTCTGGTGGCTGGGGCTCGTCCTGTGGGGGTGCGTCTCGAGAATTGCGAGCTGCAAGTTCCTCTGGACGGAGCTTCGAAGCTCGAATAACCTGTTCTTCAACAACGTTTTCCACAGCATCTAAATATGTCTTGTAGCCCATTAGTGACATGATCTGCACATCCATAGGCTCATCGTCTAAGATTTCAACACCCGCATGGCGACACAGGTGAGAAATCAAAGACGAATGGGCCAGCCAAGACTTGCTGCTGGCATCCTGGATCATGTGAAGAATACGGTTAGAAAGGATGTTTGCTATATATATATATATATATATATATATTACCTTTACCCCTGAGTATGTAAAGCATGACGACCCTCTCCACATTCACATCAGTCATGTTATTGGAGGGGATGACTGTGTGATTCACGAACTGATGCCAAAATGCAGCATCCCCTACCAAATCATACTTCCTCAGCTTCTCTGGAATGTAATCTAAGCCTGGCTTAGGTTTCCATGCAGTGTAAAGGCCTGTAATGGATTGTCTGATGGTGGTGGCAAGCTGTGGTACCTCATCACGATACATCTTTGTCAAAACGTCTGGCTGCATCCTCAGGTGTAGGTGGCTGAACTCACACTTGTCAAATGGATCATATCGGGTGTCCAAGAAGCACTCGATGGTCTTCTCGTCAAAGGGGACTTGGACTCCCCTGACCCAGCTAATCCTGCTCCTCGCCACTGTGGATGGGTCGACGTTGGCTAGGAACTCCTTGAGGATCGCACTCGAGCTGGGTTCTGGGAAGCTAACCAGCCTCTGCCACTGGCGTCTAAGGATAACCTCCAGCACTGGGTTTCCTTCAGGAAGTACCTCCCACGTGATTTTCTTCTTTGGTATTATCTTCTTACGGAGATACCATGTGTCAAATAGTTCTTGGCACTCTGCAGAGCGGAACCGGGCTTCATCATATTCAGAAATTTGAGCCCGTTTACTGCCACCTGCTGCAGTGCTCTTCTTCTTTCCTTTGGCCACCTGTTTTCCCTGAAACTCAGAACAAAATCCATATATATACAGGATACAGTGGCTTAATTCCCAGATTTCTTCCTTTCATTGGGTCAGACCAAACAACAACACTAATATAGGATCAATTTCAAGCACAAGTTGTTTATCGTTCAAATATTCTAATCTTTGATGCAGTTGGGGTCATAAAACACAGTGTTAACAATCAGTTATATATAAAAACCCCAAACAGACCTCAGACACCTGTAATTTCCAGATCAAATATACAAGCCAAGCCACAAGTATCAGAGAGTATTTAGCATTTCAGCAGGGATTACCACTGTGGATCCCCAGATTTAGAACAAAATCAATCACAAAACAATTATCAGCAAACTCAACCAGTTCTAGACAATTTAAGTTTTCATCAGAATCCTATTGGGCCATCAGTCATGCCCTTCAAAAGCTTTACTCAGAACATCATGTATTTCATTCCAGCACCAACAAAATAACCAAACAACAAGTGGATTATTCATATTGACAATAACCACAGTCAGCTAACCCTTTGGTTCACTAAATTCATTTACAAGCAAGATATGGGCCCTTAATTCCTAATGATGTGTTTCAATCATATTTCACCATTTTAAGCACAAAAACAGATATGCACATTCAATATTAAGTCATGTGTTCATTTTGTAGTCCACTACAATCAAAGCATTAATAGTAACTAGTCTTTGGTTCAAAACTCTTGCCAAGATAACCATTGATTCAAACAATTCACATCTTAAGTATTTAGGTTACTTGCAAGTTCAAAATTTCAGCCAAAACATGCACAAGGATTAGAATCAACTTGACTGATTGTATTCACAACATGAGATTAGCCTCAATGATTCCCATATTTGAGTCATTACATGTTCCAAGCAATACATAATATAGCTCTTTGATTCAAGCACTAATCCAAAATCACCAATTTGACTGGGAAGCAACATGCACATTATGACAGAGGGATGAATAGCACAATCTGAATTCCCAGATTTAGCTCAGTGAATATCCCTAAATCATCTAATCCTAAATTATCATGGACACAGTTCAAACAATTCAGGTTCAAGCATCAAAACAGATATCACATCCCAATCATCAAGGCAATGTTGGGTACAGTTCATGTTCAAGGCTTAGTTCAAAATCCTAATTGGAAACACTAATTAATTCAATTCCACATCCACTAATATCACCAAATAGCAGATGGGTTAATCATTTCAACAAATACCAGCACATTCTAGTTTACCATTTAGGTTTGCTCAATTGAATCAGTTTGTGGACAGATTCATCATGCATTCATCAATTTACAATGTGGACATGCTATATACACTTAGGGTCTGATTCATATTCAAGCAATTAAATGGACCCTGCAGAATGGACTTCCCAATGGTGCTCTAGATTTTCAAAATTTAACAGTCAATTAATCAAGCATATTATGAGCACAGCTTTCAACAATCAATTCTGAGTTCAATCTTGCTTCACCAAGTATGTGATTCAATGATATTTCACAGTTAAGGCTTAACACAAATGTATACAACCAAAATTCCAATCAATATGTAGCAAGTCAAATATGGTAACAACAAGTATTATACCAGCAATCATGGGTATTTACCAAACATATAAGCATTTTCAGTACCCACTACAATTAAAGATCGCAATTCATTATGGGATTAGCAATTCTAGTTACAACATTGTGAAGTCACGAATGCCCTGGTACAGGGCTTTGAATGAACAGAATCATTGCAATACAACTTGGTTTAAAAATTTTACCTTGTCTCCAGCCATTGTGCAAACCAATATTGTTTCAAGATTTTCCGAAAAATGAGACTGAGAGGGAATGCGAGAGAGAAGCTGAGAGCAGAAATTGAGGGAATGTGGAAGGAATGAAGAGGAAGAGTATATAATGGTGATTGTGGCAAGGATTGAGCCAACAATAATGTAGAATGAATGGGATTAATGGTGATTATGGGTGTAGGGAGCAGTTTTGGGAGGTTAGAGCGCAAAATCCGTAATTTGAATATCCCTTTTTAAAAACTGTCTGCGACATCTCGCGCGAGTAGTGCTGTATCCCACGCGATTAGCGTGACTGTGCACTGAAGAGGCTTTTCTTTCGTCCATTTCGCGCGACTAGCACGATACTTCACGCAAACAGCGTGGATGGAAGATTTTCGGGCCAATTAATGCGCCCTTATAACGCTGATAGCGCCATTAGTGGCGCTAATCGCGTGGCAATCCACTGGAAGGTCCTTCAGTTTGAACACTTGGCGCGGTTAGCGCTGTAGTCCACGCTGATCGCATGGAACCTTTAAAAACAGCAGCTGGATTCGACCAATTGGCGCTATTAGCGCTATGCATCACGTTATTAGCGTGAAATGATGCAGAAAAAAGGGCTTTGGTTCAAACAGATCACGCGAGTCGCGTGAGATGTCGCGCGATTAGCGTGACTACTTGGCATTAAGCATAAATTATTGGCGCGGTTAGCACCATGGGCCACGCTATTAGCGTGGGTTGCCCACCTCTTGGCGCGGTTAGCGCGAACCCTGGTGTGGTTAGCGCCATGACTTTGACAGCCTTTTTCTTTCTTTTTGTGAAACTTTTGATTTATTAACTAACTAAAAAAAATGAAATGCATAACCTAAAGTGACTCAAAATTTTAACATGCATGAATTAAAATCAAATGCTATCAAAATTAAAAAAAAAGGACTTACAGTGCCCATACATCAATACCATGTTCTCGGAAAGGATTGCAAGAATCACTCATTTAACGTCTTGAGCTAGACGCTTCCTTCTTTGTTAATCATCTGTGGAATTAAGTGGAACAGAAACCGCGTTTCTATCCACTTCCCCTCCGAAATAGTGATTTAATCTGCAACCATTTACCTTGAAAGACTTGTCACTATCCAAGAGGGAAATTTCCACTGTGCCATAGGGTAAACTTCTCGCACAAGGAATGGACCGGACCATCATGACTTTAACTTACCTGGAAAGAGTCGCAGGCGAGAATTGTACAACAACACTTGTTGGCCTGGAACGAATTCCTTTGGGCGGATTTGATTGTCATGCCACTTCTTTGTCTTTTCTTTGTAGATCTTGGCATTTTCATATGCAGCTAACTTGAACTCATCCAATTCATTCAACTGAAGCAACCTTTTTTCGTTAGCTTTTGACAGTTCAAGGTTTAAAAATTTGGTTGCCCACATAGCTTTGTGTTCCAGTTCAATAGGGAGATGGCAAGACTTACCGTAAACAAGCTGAAAGGGAGACATACCTATAGGAGTTTTGAATGCAGTCCGGTAAGCCTACAGCGCATCATCCAGCTTTTTAGCCCAGTCTTTCCTTGATGTCCCTACAGTTTTCTCCAGGATTCTTTTCAGTTCTTGGTTAGAGATTTCTACCTGGCCGCTTGTTTGAGGGTGATATAGGGTAGCCACCTTATGCTTGACTCCATATTTAGCTAACAAGCTGTCAAATTGCTTGTTGCAGAAATGAGTTCCTCCATCACTGATTATGGCCCTTGGCATCCCAAAGCGGGTGAAAATGTTCTTCCTCAAGAATGAAACCACCACCTTTGCATCATTGGTGGGTAAAGTTGCTGCTTCAACCCATTTGGAAACATAATCTACAGCAACCAAGATGTATTGATTGGAGAATGATTTAGGGAAGGGTCCCATGAAATCAATCCCCCACACATCAAACAGTTCAACCTCTTGGATGTTGTTCAATGGCATCTCATCTCTGCGAGAGACATTACCTATTCTTTGACAGCTATCACACTACACAACAAAGTCTTTGGCATCTTTGAAAAGTGTTGGCCAATAATAGCCACATTGCAAGACTTTTTGTGCAGTTCTATTTCCACCAAAATGACCTCCATAGTTAGAGGAATGACAGTGCCATAGAATACTCGACACTTCAGTTTCAGCTACACATCTGCAAATAACATTGTCAGTGCATTGAAAATATAAGAAAGGGTTATCCCAGAAATACCTTCTCGCATCATGTAGGAACTTCTTTCTCTACTGCCAATTTAAATCATCAGGAAGGATTCCAGCAGCTTTAAAGTTTGCTATGTTTGCAAACTATGGACTGAATTGTACTGCAAGCACTTGCTCATCAGGAAAAGATTCATTGATTTCTATTTCTGGTTCATCTTGCAAATCTGTCTCCTGAATCCTAGACAAGTGATCAACCACCTTGTTTTCTACTCCAGCTTTGTCTCTGATTTCAAGATCAAATTCCTGCAACAATAACATCCAACGCAGCAAGCGTGGCTCTGCATCTTGTTTGTTCAGTAAGAATTTAAGAGCTGCATGGTCAGTGCAAACAATAACCTTAGAACCTACTAAATAGGACCTGAATTTGTCTAAAGCATACACTACAGCTAGCATTTCTTTTTCTGTAGTGGCATAATTAACTTGTGCCTCATTTAGGATTTTGCTAGCATAGTAAATAACATGTAAACGCTTTTCCTTTCTTTGTCCTAACACTGCACCAACTGCATAAGCACTGGCATCACACATAAGTTCAAAAGGCAAGCTCCAATCAGGAGCTATCAAAATGGGGGCAGTGGTGAGTTTGTGCTTCAGTGTGTTAAATGCCTCAAGACAAGCTTCATTGAATCAAAATTCAGTTTCTTTCTCCAGTAATTGGCTGAGGGCTTTGAAATTTTGGAGAAATCCTTGATAAACCTCCTGTAGAAACCTGCATGTCCTAAAAAGCTGCGCACACCATTCAATGAGTAACAACTTAGCTCTATCTACCTCTATTCCCATTTCAGAAATTTTGTGGCCTAAAACAATACCTTCCCGGACCATGAAGTGACATTTTTCCTAATTCAAGACTAAATTTGTTTCTTGACATCTTTTTAAAACTTTAGCTAAATTAGCCAAACACGAAGTAAAACAAGAGCCAAAAACAGAAAAGTCATCCATAAATACCTCAAGGCCGTTCTCTACCATATCAGAGAAAATGGACAGCATACACCTCTGGAATGTTATAGGTTCATTACAAAGTCCAAATGGCATTCTGCGGTATGCGAACACCCCAAATGGACATGTAAAAGCTGTCTTTTCTTGGTCCTCTGGTGCTACTGGGATTTGATTGTACCCAGAGTATCCATCTAGGAAGCAGTAGTAGTCATGACCAGCTAGCCTTTCAAGTATTTGGTCCATGAAAGGGAGTGGAAAATGGTCTTTCCTAGTTGCATCATTAAGCCTCTTGTAGTCTACACACATTCTCCATCCAGTAATGGTTCTTGAGGGGATCAAGTCATTGTTGTCATTTTGAATGACTGTCATGCCCACTTTCTTTGGAACGGTCTGGACTGGACTTACCCAAGCTGTGTCTGAAATAGGATAGATCATACCTACATCTAACAGCTTGACAACCTCTTTTCTTACCACTTTTTTCATTGTAGGATTGAGTCGCCTTTGTGGTTGTCTTACAGGTTTCACATCACTTTCCATAAGAATTTTATGAGTACAGAAGGAGGGATTTATACCTTTCAGGTCAGAGATAGACCAGCCAATGGCTGTCTTGTGCTCCTTGAGTACTTTCAACAGCTTTTCCTCTTCATGCCATTCCAACCCTCTGTTGATGATGACTGGATATGTTTCCTTCTCACCTAAGAATACATACTTCAGATGTTCAGGCAATTCTTTCAGCTCAACCTTTGGTGCTCCAACTGGAATGTCATCTTCCTTTTTCGCCAGCACCTCCAGCACAGCGTCACTGTTCTCTGGTATGGATTCTTGGTCTGGAATGCTTAATTCTGTCGCAATTTCTGCTGCTATTTCTGCTGCAGTATTTTCTGCTTCTGCTGCATTTTCTTCATCTCCTGCTGCTGTTATACCTGCACAAATCACATTATCCAACACATCTACCCTAAAATAATCATGTTCATCAGCTGGATGTTTCATGGCATCAAACACATTAAAGACAACAGACTCATTATCCATCCTAAGCTCTAACTTTCCCTGCTTGACATCAATTAAGGCCCTAGCAGTTGCTAAAAATGACCTTCCTAACAGCAGAGGGATTTCACTTTCACCCTCCATGTCTAAGACAATAAAGTCTGTAGGGAAAATGAATTTATCTACTTTGACTAACACATCCTCAATTACCCCTGATGGTTTCCTCGGTGAACGGTCTGCAAGTTGTAAGGAAACTCTGGTGGGTTTCAATTCAGAGATACCCAGGGACTTACACATTGACAATGGCATTAAATTTATGCTAGCCCCTAAATCACATAGTGCTCTCCCTACATTGATATTTCCTATGGCAATAGGGATGTTGAAGCTTCCTGGGTCTTTCAATTTTGGTGGAAGCTTTCTCTGAATGATGGCACTGCACTCTTCAGTAAGTGCTATGGTCTCACAGTCCTGCAGTTTATGTTTCTTATACAAAAGTTCTTTCATGAATTTTGCATAATTAGGCATATTGGCTAATGCCTCAGTAAATGGAATATTAATGTGTAACTTCTTAAACATATCTAAGAACCTGGCAAACTGCTACTTCTGGATTTGTTGCTTGGTCTGTACTGGATATGGGGGTTTCTCAAAGCGAGAGAAATCCCATTGTTTCTTTAGGGGTGCAGAATTGTTCTCTTTGGAATTTTCAGCAGCTTTTTCTTCTTCTGTGGTAACTGCTGTATTTTCTTTTTCAGCTTCCTTTCTACTCACCTTAGGCTTTTCTTGTGGAGTGAGTACCTTCCCACTTCTGGTTGTAATTGCCTTTGCATGTTCCCTTGGGTTTATCACTGTGTCACTGGGGAACTGGCCTGGTGGTCTCTCAGCTAACTGTTTTGCCAGCTGACCAATCTGGTTTTCCAGATTTCTGATGGAAGCATCTTGATTTGTCCGGTGAGCTCTGGTTTCATTTATGAAGGCATTGGTAGCCTGAATGTGCTCGGTTGTCGTTTTGGATAGCTGCAACACCACTTTCTCCAGTTCAGACATCTCCTTGTTGGGAATAGCTGGAGGCTGCAGATAGTTGTTAGACTTATAGTCTAACCCGCCTCCTTGGAATTTTCTCTGATAGTTGTTTCTCGGAGCAAAGTTATGATTCCTCTGATATTGCTGCTGTGGTCTCTGGTCATTCCAGATTCCATTAACCTGCACAGGGTCAGCTCCAACAAGAATAGGACATACATTAGATTCATGCTCACCTTGGCAGTACTCACAGCTGATGTGGGGCATGTTATTGGATGAAACTTGGGCTGCAGAGACTTGAAGTCTGTCTATTTTTCAGTTAATTTAGCCAGCTGTTGGGATAAGATTTTCTGCTCTGCAAGCATGGCATCATTGCTGGACAGTTGGATTGGTTCCCTCTTTGGCTGAATTGTGATACTCTCATTTTCGTTTCTAGCCAGAGAATTAATCGACTCATAGGTTTGAGCTGCAGTTTTTTACCTTATTGTACCCCCTGCTGCAACATTAACAATCATGCGTGACTCAGGAGTCATACCATTAAAGAAAATACAGACCTGCTTACCCACAGGCATGTCATATTGTGGGCATCTCCTGATTAATTCCTGGAATCTGTTCCAGGCAGCACATAGGGTCTCTCTTCCATTCTGAGTGAAGTTTGTAATTTCATTCACCAACCTGTTGTATTTGTCCATGGAAAAGTATTGAGCGAAAAACCTTGAGACTAGTTCTTCCCAAGTAGTAATGCTATTTGATGTTTGTCTGTTTAACCATCTGAGAGCATTTCCCTTAATAGCAAAAGGGAATAAACTTAGTCTAATAGCATCATCTGAAACCCCTTGGTGTCTGATGGTATCACAGATTCTCAGAAATCTGTCAATAAAGTCATGGGGATCTTCAAAGTCTTCCCACCAAACTGACTGCGTTCCACCAATGCAATCAACGAAGGATTAATGTCAATGTGATTTGCTTGTATTGGTGGTCTCACAATACTGGAGTTTGGTCTTGTGAACATTGGAGGCAGAATATCCTCCATTAGTTCATCCTCTGGTCTCAGCTGATTATTCCTTTCTTCAGCCATCTCTACCTCTGACTCTAACTCAGGAATTGAATCAAAGTCAAAGTTTTCTGCTTCTCTCTGTCTGGCTAGTCTCCTGTTCCTTCTAACAGTTCTTTCTATCATAGGGTCGTACTGTAAATTCTCAAAATTAACTGAACCTCGCATAAACTCAGAGAAGCAATTAGTAACAAAAATTTCCAATCACAAAGATTAAAATTACTACAAAGTCAGTATATCAATCCTCGGCAACGGCGCCAAAAACTTATTGCGTAACGGCAAGTGTACCGCTCGTTTCAAGTAATAAAGTAAGTAAGTAGAGTATCGTATCCACAAAGATTGATACTGATTTCACAATAATTCACAGTCTAAGCAATTGGAATCAAAAGAATTTGTTTTTGAAAGAATTGTTTGTTGTGTTTAGAGTTGAACGATTAAGTAAATGACAGAAACGAATTAAAATGCAAGTAGAGTGAGCTGTAAACCAATGGAAGAATAATTGTGATTAGGACGCAATCCCCTTTGATTCCTGCCTCTTTCACTTAACTGGTTATCAAAGTTGATTGCTTCTGATTAATAAGAGAATAAATCTTTTCTAATTTAGCTAATCCCTAATCCCTTAGCGAATTAACCCTTTAACCTGAATCAAAACCCTAATTCCTTAGTGATTTCTATCAAGCTAAGCATTTAAAAGAATATATTATAAAGTTCTGCAATCACGCATCCCTATCCCTAGGCAATGAACAATTGTTATCTTACTCATGTCAGAAATTAGAACCCCAACATCCCCATTGTGAATCCTAACCCTCAGAACTTAAATAGAATGGCCAATTCTAAGAAAGAATATAATCATTAAGAACAAAGTAAAATAAAGCAATCATAAAATAAAGCAATCATAACAATCTCATTCAATACCAGTCAAATTACAGAGGAGTTCACATTGGTTCTTGGCCTAACCACAATACAGAATTTAGCCTGACATAGTCATCAAGAACACCAAAGCTGTCAAATGAAATATTATTCTGCAGCAAACCCTAGCTTTGATTCTATGCAGGAATGATTTCCAAAGGTTTAGAATGATGATAAAAGGTAATGAATGGTGTTTTTCTTCAGTCCAGAGGCCTCCTTATATAATTGCCTTGAAGATGGTTTAATTCTAGTAACAGAGCCCCTTTTTCTCTACATTTTTCAGCCAAATCTTGTTAATTCAGGAAACAGAATCCTTGCCGCGCTGATCGCGCGGGGTTCCGCGCTGATCGCGCGGTTAGCACGAATGTAAAGCTTCTGTTCGTCTTTATGACGCGACTCGCGTGAGGTTCCACGCTGATCGCGTGGACTTTGCGGCTTGATGACGCTACTAGCGCGGATCTTGACGCGGATCGCGTGACCTGTTCGAGCTGAGTACTTGATGTTTTCATTGTGGCGCGACTGGCGCGGATATTGGTGCGATCCGCGCGAGACCTTCAGCTTGGTTTTCTTCTTCTTTTGGCTTGAATCTCCTCCTTTTGGCCCTGAAATCATAACTTGGTAATGAAATGAGATACAATTTGAATATAATTAACAAACTAACCTATTCTTATCTATATTCCTAATTATTCAATTAATTTATAACCTAAACTAGCCTAAAACTAAGATGTGTTAGCA
>PYAF01002579.1:115524-181828 GCA_007407185.1 Glycine tomentella
CTTATACAAATTAACTTACTGCATAAACTAATTTGAAAGAAGCTTAATTCATTTTCCTTCTCTTAAGTGATTATTTTTATTACGTTGCATTAAAAAGGCAATTACATATCTAGCACTGTAGCTTGTTAAAAAATTTTGGTTAGCCTGAACTCTACCGAACCAGTCTTCAGAAACACGAAGCACCGTTTCACTGGCCTCTGCAGTGACAAGCCCTAGTTCAATAAAAAGTGAAACTGAAAATCTTGAAAATCAGAAACTCACGTTCCGCCGACGCCTCCAGTGGTTTCGGAGGAGATAGTGGAGAAAGGAAGCTCGCAGATGGCGACGGAAGCGCCGTAGTTGGAAGCGAAGCGAGCGGCTCGGACGCCGCCGCTTCCGACGCCGATGGTGAAGAGGTCGAAGTCGTAGTGTGCGGGAACGGCGAAGGTGCGGCGGCGCGTGGAGAGAGAGAGAAGGGAGGGACGAGATAGAGGAAGCGCTTTGGCGAAGAGAGGGTTGAGAGAGAGATGGTGAAACAGAGAGGGATGTGGCCTTTCGTTTGCCCTGTGTGTTTTAATTTCATTATATTAGTGGGTAAAAAAATTGAAAATAATTTTTTTTTCATAATATACACTCCCTCGGAAATTCCGCCGGTAAGCCCAGTAGTTCCCACGGAATAATTTCCATGGGTAGTATCCCGTCGGAAATACCCGCTTTTTTTGTAGTGCAGCTGTGCATGAATAAAATTTAAGCAGACATCTCTAGTGGATGATCTAATTTCAAAATAACTCAATTTGAAGGTCAGGATCATCATCCATGCAAGGTTCCAAGCAAAGAGACTAAAGACCACATAGAAGACTAATACAACATCATATTACACACTGCTTTAGAGTTTTGTAAAAATGAAGAACATGACCAATTTTTGAAGTAATTGCTGGAATAAGTTAAAATTACTTCTTATAAGCTATTTCATTTTGTTGTATTGAAGAATAAAAGCAAAGTAGTAGACCGGCACGAAACAAATACCAGACCTTACCATCCAAGTTTCACATAACAGAACCACTTAAGGCTAGTTGATATGGATAATTATCTCACCTCGAACAGAGATTCAATTATCTATGACACTTAAGATTAGTTTAAATAAGGAATTCGGAAGTCAGAGAATTAAATCAAGAAAACTAAGCCAAGCATAGAAACAAAAAAGACAAAAACAAAAGGTTAAATCAAGAAAATGCAGCCTTAGTAAGATAAACAAGAACTCAAGCTTCACTCTTTCATTAAACTTATCATTTCTTGAATTTTAAAAGCTTAATCCCTTTGACCAATAGTACCTCTTAGTTGACAGCTCTCTTAGTACAATGTCAAGAATTTGAAGTGCCTCTTGCGGTGCATCAACACGCCTACCAGCTAGGAATTGGCACAAGTGATACAAATTTGTCCGAGCAACAAACTAGATCACCACCCTGTCCTCTGTTTCCCTTCTGAAAAGTGGCCAATGTGTTAGTTGAAAATTGAACTTACTCAAACATTCAAAGCTATTCAGTTTTATCTGGTTATACTAGTACACAAAAGGAGTTAGTCAGTGTGAGTAGAGAGGGGAGAGAGAAGAAAATAAAATATTTAAAGTGATTATATGTAATAAATCCTTACTTGGGGCCATTAACTCCATCCTCTTCATCTACAAGATAAATCTTAAACTCTCTCCAAGCAAAGGGAAGCTGCCCTGCAGTGTACAGACTTTTTCTGCCATCATATACTGGAAGTCTCATTATGGCCTCAGATCAAACATCAATTTGAAGCTGTCCTGGAAAAGTTAGGAAGAGAAAAGGCTTTCAAAATGGGTAGTGTATCTCATTTTTAATCTTCATCTAATCCTATATATCAACTCACACGAATTGTATTTACCTTATATTAAATGCTTCCTGAAGTTGTCATTAAATTGAACTAGCAGAAAAATTTCCCCAACTTCCATCATTGGATTTATTTCAGGTAAACAAGAGCTATGGTAAAACAAATTACTTATCAGCAACATTGAGTTTAGGAATGAGTTATAAATAGACCAGGTAAAAACTATACAAATGCATAACTCATAACAAGAGCTATGGTATGCATCATCAGTATACATTGAAGCACAGGTCTGAACACCTTTTTTAACATGAAGCATATAAGCATCTACTTACACTTTTTAATGACATAAAAAAAGTGGAATCAGGAGGCTTGTAATTCTTTTTTCTTTTTTCTTTGGATTGATAATACTTTACTCAAATATATGTTGAGGGGATTGCACTATAATAGCATACAGTGAGGTGGACGCCCACATTTCAGATTCAAATTAATTAACCAGAAAATCTTACATTAGCAAACACAAAGCAAGGTGATAAGACTTTGAAAGACTGAGAACTTGCATAGCAAAAATACGAACAGACTAAACTTGTAAACTACCATAATGTAAATGATACTTACCACTGTAACGACCCATTAGCTTGACAATACCGATACCATTCTCAGTGCCTCTTCAACAGCAGTTTCAAAACCGAATGACTTATCAATAACCTGATTCAGGTAAAACATGATTAATTAGGCGACTGTTTACAAGCAAATCATTTTTACAGTCTCAGCAAAGTAGCTTCAATTGTCCAATTCAAGCATGCTTACAGGGACATCAATATCACTATCAACAAATTTTGTTACAAGAAATCAGACAGAGCCACTCAGACACGGCTCCACTCTCATATTTAAAAGTTAAAGCATCTAAAATCGCACCAGCAACCAACAAATTTCTTCAGCAACTAACATTTATTCTTCTTGAAGGAAAGAAGGCAAACCAAAATTGAAGCAAATACAAACAGAATCAAACAACTCGCCTCCCAATTCAAAAATAATATATGATTAAAACAACCACATTGAACAATTCACCGTAGTGTATCACTACCATACAAAACATAAATAGAAGGGGATAGAAGTTACAGAACTGTTACAATTATATAGTCTTATAGATTTTAATCCTCAAATTAGTATATTAAAGAAGTACCAAAAGTAAAAGAATATATATTCAAAATTTTAATGGATATCGTCACCATCAAAGATCACTACCAAACCAGTCACGACCTTAGCGCCAGACAGCGAACCCTTGGCCACCGATTTCACCTCAATCAGACATTCCAGTCAAAAGTTATGGTCATTCGAAGTTTTTACGCAATTTTATTTTTTACCACGTGTCATAAGTAATTCGCTACTATGTGTAGCGAAATACGTCTTCCAATAACTGAACGTCACGTCAACCTATGGACTTCGCTTACGTGGCCAGCGAATTAGGTGACGTGGTATTTTGGCAAATTTTATGGAGCTCGTGGCATTCTGGCATTTTTTTTTATTTTAATGTGGCAGTTTGGCCACTGTTCTCAAATAATGCGTCCCAAGTCAAAATATTGTTGGAAAGTTTTCCAAAACACTGCCAAATAAAATGCGTTCCAAGTCGAAATATCGCAAGTACCACCTCATCCTTTACTCCACAAGTATACAAAAATTTATTTATAAGAGATACAATAGAAAAATTCTTTTGCCAAATTTAGGATCCAAAATTGATTTATTCTTAAATACTATGTAAACCATAAATAGAGTATAATTATTACCATGCTTGATTATTAAACTCTCACTGAGTAAGAAATTGAAATGAAAAGTGTATTATTTTCCATGTGTTGAGTGTTAAATAGTAATTAATCCCAAAACACAATATTGATAAAGTGAAAACTTCAAGTTTGTATATTTATTGGAAACAATTAATTAAACAAATGGAACTGATTGGGATTGCTGGATGTGTAGATTGATAAATAGTAATTAAGCCTAAAATAAACTAATTTCTTCTGCATTTTTTAATATGATGACATAAATAAAGATCCAGTGGTAGAATGACACTGTTACTCATATATTTGTTTTAATAGAACCAATTATCTTACATTTGATTGAGTGGATTATATTGTATGTGTTGACTGTAAAATAGAAACAATACTAATTAAACCAAAAGCAGAGTAATTTTTTCTACATGTCTTGAGTAGTAAATTATCATTCTACATATCCCTTTAAACATATTAAGACAAAGATTAGTAAAATAAAAGTTATAATAATTGATTCTGCTGCATTGGAAGAGACTAAATTAGCCTACATCGGATTAGCCTAGGTTGGATTAGTATGGTCAAGTTATATTGGTTGAAGATTTAAAATTATTAAATTATAACAAAAAAATCTCTTATTGGATTATGACTTTTCACAGCACTAAATTATAGTGTCAAATATAAGAATTAATTATGTTATGTTTGTTTTAGCTATAAGTAGGCTAATTCTGAAACAAAGTATTCTACATTACTACTTGGTTATAATTTAGCTATTGAAATATTTCTCATGAATGTGAACACTCTCTTGATTTGTCTATGTACTTCCTATTTTTGTTTTTGAAAGATTCTATTGATTGTCCAAACACGATACAATTTTCATTGCTATGTAAATGAGATTTTTTATATAACAAATTTTTATTTAACTTTCCAATGTCAATGAAATAGGACACTCTCTTCATTTATCCTAAGTTTTGGAAAATATTTAAGAGTAAGGTTTCTACAGGGAGTTGGTTGATAAGCAAGGGAGGGTATCAAAAGTCCAAGTTAAAGAATATGACAAAGATTCAATTCTCATGTAGAAAGGATGGCCTGAATTTAGAAGACTAAATGAAGTGTACGATGAAAGGGATATCATGTTTGCATATGTGGGTGAATGCAAATTTCATGTTAGGTTCTTCAAACATGATCCTCAACTTGCTAAAATAAACAAGCAATTGAATAAAAACTACATGAGCTATTCACAATGATTGTCAGATAATATCAAGCAACCAATGGGGAAGGAGGAATTATGAAAACATACTCAATTCAAGCAAGGAAATGAGATTTTTGCAGTATTAGGAATGAAAAATCAAGAGATGCATATGTTAACAAACTTTGTTTAACTAAATTAGGAATGCTTAAATTTTGATGTGCTCTGATGTGCACTTTTAGAGTACTTCTAAATTATTAGTCATCTTTTGTGCTATAAATTATTACTCATCTTTTGTGAACAACCACTTATGTTAAAGTTTACAACTAATTATATCGATAATTATCAGTCATCTTCTACTGCTTGCACTTTGTTAATATTTTGTGAAATAATTAATGTGTTTGACAAAATGTTGTGAGTAATGCATACTTTTTATTCAAATTCAAAACTATTCTAATCGAAAGTCATATACAGGAGAATACCTAGCTACATAGGGAAAGAAGACGGACTAATAAACACTGAAATTCTGTATAATTAATAATGTGCTCTTTTGTCTACATTAAATCTTATATAAAATTCTCTCACTGCAGCAATCCAGGATAGACACACGCTATCATTTGTTTTAGAGAGTTGCGAGATGCTTTTAGAAAAGCATGACCCTTCAATGCTGCACAAGCCATAAAAAGAATATAGGCACTTCTTCATAACACAAATAATGAAAAAATAACAAAAAGGCAATGGAATCAAACAAAGGTGCTACAGATGGATGAAAAATAACCATAACCATGTATTATAACATAACAATGTCTTCTGTCACAAGATTTGAAAATATCCAAAATAATGAGGTTAAGACTAACATCAGACTTAACAAAAGATCATTATGTTATGAAGATTTAGATAGTTGTTATACCACAACATGTTCCAAACAACATTTCAGTTAGACAACTAAACTATTATTAAGGCATTTTACTCCTTTGTTTTATAAAAAATAATAGGCATATGTTTAATTGTGCCAATGTATTTCATAAATGCAACTTATTCTCCTTAATCATCAAACTTGAACAATTATATGAAAAACAACCTTAACAATCAGGCTAGCTTTGGTCTTCAATTGCTAAATTATATTACTCATATATTAGTAGTTGACTTATTCAGTTAAGTTTTAGACATATTGAACTGTTATTTTGCATTTTTTTAGTGTAATCACAAAAATTTTAAATCAAGTAAGAGGCATTGCAATTCTAAATTCTAAATTCTAAATTTATAACAATAAAATATAAAATCAGTTTTTCCTTAAATTGTATCATATAATAATTGTAATTTTATAATAATTATAATTTGTGATAAACTACATCATTATGTTCATGTATTGCAAGGGTTCTAATACTAGTACACATACATAACCCCATTGATGCTAGTGTTGTTTCGTCCTTAACCCTATCTACATCGTCAACTACTAAGATCTGAAATTTCCTTTATGTTTTTGACGCAATTACTTCCCTTATTTTGCCTCCATCTCTAACAAATCCCTCATATAGTACTCCATCGTTGAGCATGTAGCACGGTCCTGTTTCCAGTAACTCAACAAATCTCATGATTTCGATCTGACGGTCCATGTTTCTTTCGCATGATACGAAAGACGTTTATGTTGCGTACCGTAGACTTCGTCTCATAACATACGTAAGCATTAGACTTACCTTTCTTTTCAAACCAAACCTTACGTTTTGAGCAATCCTTTTGGAGATGCCCAGTCTTACCACATAAATAACATTTGTTTCCTTTATGTTCCTTCTTGTGAATCTTAGAAGAGGAACTCTCATTGATCTTTATAGCTCCTCTTCCATTCTTCTCATGTTTCTTGATACATTTTTTTCAGCTCTTTGTTTCTTAACATAATGAATGGAGTGACTTCGGTCTCCTCTTGAACTAACATACTATGTAGTTCATGCACATTCCATTTGTCTTTCATGGTATTATAGTTCATTTGGAAAGGACCATATTCAGACGATAATGAGTTCAGAATAAACTGCACCTCAAAATTTTCAGCCACTTCCATTCCCAATGACTTAAGTCTTGCTGCAATGTTAGTCATTTCGATCACATGCTCATGCATAGTCCTTGAACCATCATATTTCGTGGTGGTTAAGATACTCATTAATGTCCCAGCAAGAGACTTGTCAGCAGTTTAAGAGCGCTCTTCCACTTCAGCATTTCCTTTGCACTTTCAGTTTGTGGAATAGCTGACTTAATGTTGCTAGCTATGCTCATCCGCATACATAACAAACTCAGTCTGTTTGACCTTTCCCAGTTTCAATAATGGGTCTTTTCTTTATCAATGCTAGCATTAGTAATAGCACTTAGCTTTTCTTCTCTTATAGCCATATTCAGATCCAATACACCAAGGTGAAACTAGATTTGCTCTTTCTATTCAGAGAAGTTAAGACCATTAAAAACTGTAACAACTGAGAGTTACGAATGCAAGGAAATAGGTACTGCAAGCAATAGAAAACATTAATGCTTTGAATCTATTATATATTAGTGTGCTTCATAATTTCAAACATACTTCATAAATGCATATTAATGTTCATCTTTGGGGATCCACCAATATGCAATATTCAACAATAATGTTGCTATAAAGATTTCATATAATTTGACAATGATGCATACCCCAACTAGAAATATTTACCATCTTTGGATGTTTAATTTAAATAAAACTAGAAGTGTACCTATAATATCAACGTTCATGTTCATTACTATAAAACAAACAATCATCCTTTGGATTGATCCCTAACTGTCCTATAATAATGAACTTCAATGTACCCACAACATAAACTGTAATTTTTTTTATATATACTATTATAGCATCAGAGTCATGGGTAATTGAAAACATATCTATAATGTTTGGAATTAAAAAGCAATTCTTACGGATTTGGCCACTTTGATGACTAGCTAATCCTCCATACTTTAATTCTAGGCCATACATATTTCACATTGCAATGAGAAAATTTCATATAGTCATTCAGTTCAAAAGATTTCATTTGCAAAAAATCTATTTTTTCAATAACAGATGTTAACATAATGATGTTAAAACTAATCTTTTCTAATAGTGTGAGTTGAGTTATGAATATATGTTTTGAAGAATAAAATAGTTGAAATAAAAATGGACACCAAAAACAATTACGTAAACATGTATCTCGTTTATATATTGTTATTTGTTACCTATAACCATATATATATATATATATATATATAATTGGTCATAGTGTCCTGTTGTACATATTTTAGTATATCAATATACCCTTTACTTTTACTATGTAAGTACATTTTAATGCACCATCTTAATATATCTGAATTGGAATTTGTCACCACTTTCTTCAAAAGAACACGAGCACACTATAACAGTTCACGTTCACGTATTCTTGGAACTGTTCGCCTCTTCTTTTATAACTTCTACTTTTCTTCTCTTGCCAACGTAGATATAGGTTGGTTTCTTTTTTTGTTTTGTTCAGAACAACATTTCTTTTCATTTAACCATCTCTCTCTCCTGTATATATTTTAATCTACTGCAAAAATCTCTTTGGTTCCTCTTCTTCACGTATTGTAATTTTTTTATTTGTGCTTTCTAAATCAGGGGCGGGGCAAACTTTCTTGGGGCCCTGTTTAATATTTTCCTTTTTTAGAAAACGGGGCCTCAATTGGCAATTTAAAAATAAATGATTCATTTAAATAAGAAAAATACTTTGCTCAATAAATATTACCAAACACTATTTTTATAGCTCCCCATTGGGTGAAATGTAAAAGTAGTAAAAATTATTGTTGGTGGGAATTGAACCTTGGACCCCTTGGTTATTAAAAATAAGCATTACCATCTCCTTTAGTTTTCAGTATTGAACATATGTTACAATAATTAATATTTGAGGCCCCTTATTTTTTGGGCCCTGTGCGGTTGGGCACCTTGAATAGGCCCAGAACCGGCCATGATTTTGATGTTGCTGAAATTTCTTCTATATGTTCTATCTCTTGTTTGCATATTGCTATCATGTAATAATGAAGTGACTTGTGCATTGCCTCTGTGACCTATGACAGTCTGCTGGTAACTCTAGTGCTCTTTTCCTAACTGCTGCTATGACTAATGTTGGAAGTGGAACTTGATGTTGATAAGATGGCAAATTAAGAGTCACAAAGCCTGAAACATTTTTCCCGAGAAACACTAACTAATTTACTTTACGCATGCCTTAGTTTCTTCTTGTGGATTTTGCTTGAAGCACAGATTGAAGAATAAAAAATATGATTTTAAATTTTTTGCAATGGGATGATGTTGTTATGTGGATGTCCTCTGCATGCTATGTAATTTGCTACCTCTTCCCAAGCAGAAATTTGAAGCGGCTTGTGTTAAAGCTTGAGTTCAACATTATTGTATACTAAGTTCTAGCAAGTAAGTCCTTTACCTTTGCTTCAACCCCTTGAAATATTTATGGAAAAAGTATGCTAGCAATATGAATGCCTTTCAAAAGCTACAATAATGGTGAGATTGATACGAAAAGTTGTATTCAATATAGAACTTGAGCTCGTTGTTATTACTCCTCACTTATATTTTAATTTAAAAATAAAATTAATGTTAAGATGAGATAAATTTTAATTTAAAAATAAAATTAATGTTATTACTCCTCACTTATATTCAATATAGAACTTGAGCTCGTTGTTGTTGGTTTGATCTACTAGATGTGGCTTTGAATTTAATCCATCGTATTCCAGAACTACCTCTAACCCATGAAAGCATTCTTAATTTGCTGTATTATGCAGAGTATTATTATCTTTATGAAAATCAATTTACTTTGGTTTGTGTTGACTCAATTTCAATTGCTTCCACGTAACCCTTTTCAACATTAGGCTTGTAAACAAAAGGCTTCATGATATATTGAAAATGAGTTTATTGTAAATACTTTGACTATTTATATATATTTAATAAAATATTCCAAAAAATTCATTATAAAATAAATTATGAAAGAATTTTATTCTATAAATCAAAAATCAAAGGATATCATGATTTTGATGGTTGAAAATAAATCTTTTTGTTTGAATGTATTTTTTTTCCATCAAAAGTAATTATATTTACTTTTATTAGATATATGATGTTTTATTTTTCATTAAAAAATTTGAACAATTATTAACAATAGAAAGTTTATTTTTTGTTTCGTTAGGGAGGCTCTATGGTCTGACATTGGATTTGCCACCCGTAAAGCTCTTAAGTATGTGTGTCCTGTTTCTTGAGTTCGAGGATTCCTATGTGCTAACATCGAATATATGCCTTGATCAGCAATTCCACCCTTTTTTATATGTTTTCTTTCTTTCTTCCTTTTCAGGTGGACTGCTTATATTTGTTTACCTGTTGTTTCAAAATTATATACTTTTAAAGTTCTCTGTTGGTACGTCAACAGAATTTGAATTTATTTTGTTTGTCTTGTTTTTCTTCAGCTACATTATTAATTTAGTCCTTTTATTTATTTAATTAAATCAATTTAGTTCCACTATTAATTAAAAAAAGTAACATATTATGCTTCTTATTTGCATTAGCAAAGATATTTATTTATTAGTGGATATTATTCATGATCTATCATAAGATCTTTTATTTGATAGTTTTATCATATGGAACTTGAAGGGGTTGTTCTAGTTCCAAGCTGTTTATAAGTTGTGTAAATTTTTACCTTTGAAGGGGTTTTGAAATCATCTAAGCATGGACAAACTGAACGATGTTTTATTTTTTTTTAAAAAAAAAAGCATATTCTAATACGGTTATAGGAAAAACCGTCTTAGAATGTCACATTCTAAGACGGTTTTTAGGAAGAACCCGTCTTAGAAATGTGGTATATGTTTTTTATAAAACGAGTTTCTAAGATGGCTGTTCAGCAAAACAGTCTTAGTATCTCAACAATCTAAGACGGTTACATGGAGAACCGTTTTAGAATGTGACATTCTAAGACGATTTTCTCCTAAAACCGTCTTTGAAGCAAAAAATAAAAATAAAAAAAATAAAACATGAAATCTAAAGACTGTTTTACGATAAAACCGTCTTAGAATGGAGTTTTTACAATTTTTAGTTTATTTTTAAAAACTACTTCTAAGACGGTTCTTTGGATAATCGTCTTAGAATGACCACATTCTAAGACGGTTTACTATGAACCGTCTTTGAATGTGTGCACTACAAAGACGGTTTTGCAACCGTCTTTGAATGTAACGTTTTTTGACGATGCTTGAAACAAAGACGGTTGTACAACCGTCTTTGTATGGTTTATACAACCGTCTTTGAATTGTGCTTTTGTAGTAGTGATGCTTACAAATCTAACTCTTAAAGATGGAGGATTTGTCACTTATGGAGATAATAACAAAGGAAAAATCATTGGAGAAGGCAACATAGGAGATAGCTTCAAACCCAAATCAGCAATGTTCTTTTTGTGGAAGGTTTGAAGCATAATCTCTTAAGCATAAACCAACTCTGTGATAAAGGATTCAAAGTCTCATTCAATGAGAATCGTTGCATGATTTGTGATGGGCAAAGTGGTGAAGTGATTCACATAGGTAAAAAGAAAGGTAACATTTGTTTACTTTCAATTGATCATGCATTCTTTCACAACACTTCTTGTCTAATAAGCAAGATTGATGAACTTTGGCTATGACATAGAAGGGCAAGTCACATTAATATGCATCATATGAACAAGCTAACTAAAAAGGACTTAGTAATTGGTTTACCCAAACTCAAGTTTGAAAAGGACAAACTATGTGATGCTTGTCAAAAGGGGAAACAAACCAAAAATTCATTTCAAAGTAAAAACATTGTTTTCACCTCTAAACCACTTGAATTACTTCACATTGACTTGTTTGGTCCTTCTAGAATTATGAGTTTAGGAGGCAATTATTATGGGCTTGTCATTGTTGATGATTACTCTAGATTTACTTGGACCTTGTTTTTGAAATGCAAAAGTGATGCTTTTCATTCTTTTAGAAAAATGGCCAAGCTTACTCAAAATGAAAAAGGTAGCAAAATTATCTCAATAAGAAGTAATCATGGTGGAGAATTCCAAAATGAACTTTTTGAAAAATTCTGTGAAGAAAATGGAATTAATCACAATTTTTTAGCTTCAAGAACACCTCAACAAAATGGTGTTGTGGAGAGGAAAAATAGATCTCTTGAAGAAGGAGCTAGAACTCTTTTTAGTGAGACAAATTTGCCAAAATATTTTTGGGCTGATGCTGTAAGTATAGTTTGCTACACTAAAACCAAATATTTCTCATTTGAGAGCTTTTGGCTGTAAGTGTTTTGTATTAAACAATGGCAAAGAATCACTTGGAAAATTTGATGCTAAAGCTGATGAAGCAATTTTCCTTGGATATTCATTACATAGTAAAGCATATAGAGTTTTCAATAAAAGAACAATGTGCATGGAAGAATCTATACATGTGATTTGTGATGAGTTTAATCCCTCAAAAGAGGAAAAGAAGTGTGATGTAGATGCAGATCCTATGGAAGAATTTATTCAGCTTAATGATTCCATACAAAAAGAGAAAAAAGATCCAAGTGCTGAAATGAAACCATCAACACCTATCCAAGAGCCAAAAGATTGGAGAACAACAAGAGATCGCTCACTTGACAACATCATAGGTGAAGTTTCAAAGGGAGTATCTACTAGATCCTCATTAAGAAATCTATGTTGTAATATGGCTTTGTTTCTCAAATTGAACTTAAGAATATTGATCAAGCTTTAAATGATGAACATTGGATGCATGCCATGCATGATGAGTTAAATCAGTTAAAGAGAAATGAAGTTTGGGTACTTGTTCCTATACCATCCTCTCTCAAACCTGTTGGCCAAAATGGGTTTTTAGAAATAAACTTGATGAGAGTGGAATCATAATCAGAAATAAAGCTAGATTGGTTGCAAAAGGTTACAACCAAGAAGAAGGTATTAACTATGAGGAAACTTATGCTCCAGTTGCAAGATTGGAAGCCATTAGATTATTGCTTGCATGTGCATGTCTAATGGATTTCAAACTCTTCCAAATGGATGTTAAAAGTGCCTTTTTAAATGGATACATTGAGGAGGAGATATATGTTGAACAACCTCCTGGTTTTAATGATTTTAAACTCAAAAAGGTCATTTATGGTCTAAAACAAGCTCCTAGATCTTGGAATGAAAGGTTAAGTAAATTTCTGCTTGAACAATCTTTTACAAGAGGTCATGTTGACAAAAACTTGTTCATCAAAAGGCATAAGAGTGATATCTTATTGGTTCAAGTATATGTTAATGATATTATTTTTGGTTCAACTAACCATTTGCTGTGCAAGAAATTTTCTTCAGCTATGCAGAAAAAATTTTAAATGTCAATGATGGGAGAATTAACATTCTTTCTTGGACTTCAAGTGAAGCAAATGAAGAATGGAACTTTTCTCAACCAATCCAAGTATTGCCTTGAAGTGATCAAAAAGTTTGAAATTGAGAAACGTAAAGATGTTGCAACTCCAATGGCAACATCAACCTACATTGATTTAGATGAAAGTGGAAAGAGGGTTGATGAGTCAAAATTTAGAGGAACGATTGGTTCATTATTATATTTGATAGCTAGTAGACCAGACATAATGCTAAGTGTGTGCTTGTGTGCAAGATATCAAGCAAATCCCAAAGAGTCACACCTAACAGCAGTCAAAAGAATCCTCAAATATCTCAAGGCTACACCAAAAGTTGGTCTTTGGTATCCCAAAGGTGCTTCAATTAATATTATTGGTTATTCTGATTCTAAATTTGCAGGATGTAAGTTAGATAAAAAAAGTACTAGTGGAACTTGTTATCTACTTGGAAGTTCATTAATTTTATGGCATTGCAAGAAACAATCTAGTTTTACTTTGTCAACTGCTGAAGTGAATATATCTCAGCTGGAAGTTGTTGTGCACAAAGTCTATGGTTGAAGCAACAATTACAAGATTTTGGAGTTGAATCGTAAGAAATACCTTTGCTATGTGACAACATTAGTGCCATCAACATTTCAAAGAATCCAATAATGCACTCAAGGACCAAACATATTGAGATAAGACATCATTTTCTAAGAGACCATGTTCAAAAAGGTAATATCAAAATTGATTTCATTGACACTAATAATCAATTGGCTGATATTTTCACTAAATCATTGGCTAGAGATAGTTTCTATGCTCTTAGAAACATGCTAGGTATCTTGGATGAATCCAATCTTTACTAGCTTGATTAGTATATGCCTTTTCATAGGAAATTGTTTATCCTTTGTATCCATCATCAAAAAGCTGCTACATTTCGAGTTTGTTCTGCATAATCCTGATAAATCTGCAATATTCTTTGTAATAATCAATTAAGTATCAGATTAATCAATTAAATTCACTTAAATCATCATTTAGTATGAAAATTGAGCTTATGTAATCGATTACACTACCAAAATAATCGATTATTCCTCCTTTCTGAAAATTGGTTTCTCCTGTGATAATCGATTACAGGAGATGGTAATCGATTATATTACAATTTTTCTATTTTTCAAAATTTTAAAACTTCCTGGAATAATCCATTACCTGATGGATTAATTGATTACACAAGCTAAACTGTGTTTCTGAATTTCAAATTTTCTGTAATAATCGATTAACTCTTAAAATAATCGATTACACATTGTCTTCTACCTCTGAATGCTTGTAAAATAATCGATTACGTTACGAATTAATAGATTATTGTGTGTGCTATTAGTGTTTCTGCTTGTGAAATAATCGATTACACACTGAAATAATTGATTATTTATGGAGTTACTACAAAATCTGACAGATTTTCTTGGAAGTTGAAGGCAAGATTTGGGTGGAGTGACAAAAGCTTCAGGAAATTGCTATCTTTGATAAGGAAAATGCTTCCGAAAGATAATACTTTACCGAAAAATCATTATGAGGCAAAGAAGATTTTATGTCCGATGGGCATGGAGTACCAAAAACTACATGCATGCCCTAATGATTGTGTGTTGTACAAAAATGAATTTGTTGACTTGTATTATTTTCCGACATGTGGGGTATCGCGATACAAAGTCCACGACAATGAATCTAGTCATGATCGTGCAGAAACAATAGTCGTCCAGCAAAAATGTGTTGGTATCTGCCAATAATTTCAAGGTTTAAACAATTGTTTGTTAATGCAGATGACGCAAAAAACCTAACTTGGCATGAACACAGCATGAAAAGGGATGGACTTCTCCGACATCCAGCCGATTCTTTGCAATGGGCAAGAATTGATCGTTTATATCCAACTTTTGGGGACGAGCCAAGGAACCTAAGGCTTGGTCTAGCTTCAGATGGAATCAATCCTTTTGGTAACCTTAGCACTAACCACAGTTCTTGGCTCGTGTTGTTGATGATTTACAACCTCCCTCCTTGGTTGTGCATAAAGCGGAAATACATTATGTTGTGTATGATGATATCGGGTCCAAGATAGCCAGGAAATGATATTGATGTGTATCTTGCGCCACTAATTGAAGACTTAACAAAATTGTGGGTAGACGGGGTTGATGTTTTTGACGGAAATCTACAGGAGACGTTTTTGTTGCATGCAATGGTTTTTTGTACCATTAATGACTTTTCAGCATACGGCAATTTGAGTGGATATAGTGTCAAAGGCCACCATGCATGTCCTATTTATGAGAAAGAGACATCCTTCATCCAACTGAAACATGGAAAGAAGACTGTTTACACAAGGCATCAAAGATTTATGAACCTTTATCACCTATAACACCGATTGAAAAAAAGCTTTTTATGGAATCAGGAGAAAGGATGTGTGCCAAAGCCTTTAAATGGGCATGAAGTTCACGATCGTGTTTAGGACATCTTAACTATCTTTGGGAAGACCTAGAAGAAAGATGCTAATGATAAAAACATATGAAAGAAAAGGTCAATCTTTTTTTATCTTCCATGTTGGTCCGATCTTGATGTAAGACATTGTATAGATGTAATGCATGTTAAGAAAAATGTATGTGATACTTTAATTGGCACCCTCCTTAACATTAAAGGCAAGACCAAGGATAATTTGAATTGTCATCAACACTTGGTTGAAATGGGTATACACGACCAATTACATCCAATTAGTAAAGGTTGACAAACCTATTTGCCCCCAGCATGTCACACATTATCAACAAAAGAGAAAAAAACTTTTTTTCAATGTCTGCGAAGTGACAAGGTCCCACAAGGATACTCTTCAAATATCAAGAGCCTTGTTTCAGTCAATGATCTCAAATTGGTTGGGTTAAAGTCTCATGATTGTCACGTGTTAATGCAACAACTATTGCCTATAGCGATTTAGGGTATATTGCCTGACAAAGTGAGGGATGCCATAACTCAGTTGTGTTTCTTGTTTAATGCCATATTTAGGAAACTAATTGACCCAACACAATTGGATGATTTGGAGAATGAAGCAGCTATTGTCCTTTGTTAATTGGAAATTTTTTTTCCTCCATCATTTTTTGACATAATGGTCCACTTGATTGTTCATCTAGTTAGGGAGATCAGGTTGTGCGGCCCTGTGCTTTTACACTGGATGTATCTGATTGAGCAGTACATGAATGTCTTAAAAGGTTATACTAAGAATCAATACCGACTGAAGCATCCATTGTTCAAAGGTACATTGCGGAAGAATGTATTGAGTTCTGTTCTAAGTACATTAATACAGGTAAACCTGTTGGGATCCCAAAAAGTTTTCATGAACAATCACGTGGAGGTAAGGGTACACGAGGGTTCAATGTTGTAAGTATGAGTAGACACGAAGTTTCACAAGCTCATTTGTATGTTTTGAATAACACGCCTGAGGTTGTTCCCTATATAGAAAATCACAAACAACATGTGGCCCAAACTAACCCAAAACTGATCATGATGAAGGTTTTGCAACAACATAATAGAACTTTCATAAGCTAGTTTAAGGTAAAAATCTTGAGTGATGACAATGCTTCCTCAACATTACGACTGTTTGTTGTTGGTCCAAATTTGAATGTACCCACTTGGAAGGGATATGATATCAACAACCATTCCTTATGCACAAAGTCACAACATGATAAAAGTACTGTGCAAAATAGTGGAGCTAGTGTGGACGCTGATTCGGAACACTTTTGTGGGGCATCTGATAACAACCCAATTAGAGCATCGATGCCATACTTTGGAGTAATTGAAGAAATTTGGGAGCTCAATTATAGTGCATTATGAGTTCCTATTTTCAAGTGTAAGTGGGTTAATGGAAACATTGGTGTGCATCAAGATCGTACGAGATTTACGTTGGTATGATAAGGTCAGGTATAAGGACGAACCTTTCATCATGGCAGAGCAAGCAAAACAGGTGTTTTAAATCCAAGATCTGTGTGACTCAAGATATTCAGTGGTTATACAAGGTAGAACATCTAGTATCAATCATCATTTAGGTGATGATGCAACACTTGACATTTGTGAAATGCCTGCTTTCTTGACTAGAATACCATCCATAGTTGAAGACAATGATGTTGGTGATGAACATGCATATCGAAATGACCATAATGGAGGTTTATGGGAGAAGACGAATATCTAACTGCTTAATGCCAAAGTAAAGCAATTATTTTGTATACCATTTTTAATTATTTGGTTTAACATTATTATTTACAATTTAATAGATAATACTTATACATATGACAGATGTCATATAGTGGTTTTTTTTTTTTTTTTTGCACAGTGATGGGCACACCCCAACCGTCCCATCCCTATTCAGAAGATAATCCTTCTAAGTCGGCGTCTAGGAAAAGTAGACAATCCACCCAACTACGAAGTTTGACTGTTAGAAACTTTGATTAGCCAAGGCTAACTATTAATGTTAATCATGGCAATGGGAAAGCATCTGGGCCACACAAAGAAAAATTCCACAGTTATCTTGGGGTGTTGGCAAGAGAAAAAATACCTATTGTCCATTTTACTTGGAAAGACGTCCCAAGATCATTGAAGTGTAAAATATAGGAACACTTCACACTTAACCAAAGGGGGGGGTGAATTGGTTAGGCTTGGTAAATTAAAAAATTTCTCTTACAAAATCAGACTTTCCCTTTGGATCTTTATTATTTTAGTAACCAAGAATCTTTATTCAATCTAATGTTCACTCCAAGATATTCAATAGCTCAAGATTGAATTAGAAAACAAGACAATATTATCCAGTTAAACAGAATATCATCAAGAAAGAGATCAATATCAAAACACACAAGATTTATACTGGTTCACTTCAAACATTATGAAGCTACATCCAGTTTTCTTCCATTCAACACTAGAATGGAGTTCCACTATTGCAATATTTCTGTTCTTACAAGTAATAACAAAGTTTCTCTTTATCCACCCTAGATAAAGTTCAGAAATCTAAAACACTATTAGATTCTTAGAGACAATCCCACTGAGAACACCACTCAGTAAACCCCTAGAGAAACTCTATCTCTAGTTTACAAGCAAGAAACCCAATTACAATAGACAATCAACTACAAGTTATCAAAAGAATTACAGCCACAAGGTTTAAGGAGAGAAAACACCTGATGATCCAATGAATGATATGCTTATAAATGAATATATCAGGTTGAATGATGAAAACAAACTCAGAACATCTCTTTCCTTAACCTTTGAAAACCCTCTTCTTGCTTCAAGAATCACTTAACAACTCATAAGAGTTTTAGTGAAGACAAGCACTCATAGAACCCAGAAAAATTACTAAGAAAGTGTTTAGAAAGCTTAGGTAGGCTCAGAATACGAATTGACCAAGTTGCAAAACAAGCTGAGCAAGGGTTCTATTTATAACAAACTTTTCTAACCGTCAGTAATCGATTAAACGCGCTCAATAATCGATTATTTCACTTATGTAATCGATTAAATCAAGCAAGTAATCGATTAAAGGGTTCTATAAAATCTAGGTTGAAGCAACGAACAGAATAATCGATTATTTCGATACGTAATCGATTAAAATAGGAAGCTTCATAACCATGAAATAAACTATGTAATCAATTACGGATTCTGGTAATCGATTAATGCAGGAAGCTTTATAATCATGAAATGGACAGAGTAATCGATTACAATTTCTGGTAATCAATTAAAGAAGCAAGATATGTTAAGCATAGGCATATGATCTAATCGATTACAATATTTGGTAATCGATTAAGACAGAGAGATGATATTTCATGTTAAGCCTATGTAATCGATTACAGTTCAAAGGTAATCGATTAAAATGATCAACAAGGCAGTTTATATGTAAACCAAGGTAAATTAATCAATTAAACCGATATGTAATCGATTACATTGTTATTGCAAAGTTTTCCAGAAAACACTAAGAACAATATAATCGATTATTACGAATAAGTAATCGATTAAATCAGTAGAAAATATATTTTTCCAAAAACCTTTGTTTTAACTATTAGACTTAAGCATTTTATCAAGGCCTTGTGAATTCTAATCATTTAAACCAATTTAATGAATGAATGATGTGAATGCAATATACTTGGATCATCAGAAATGCTTCTTCCTTTTACATTTAATCACACATAATCTTCAATACTTCAAGGCATGTTGAAAGCAAACCAACCTTTGATTCTTTGTCCATTCTTCAAGTAATTCCATTGAATCCAACATGAAGAACCTAATTTGGCAAGACATTTTGGTAAAAAAAATACTTCAAATGTGTCTTCTAATATTAGTTATCTAAATAACATGTTTTTGTTGAACTGTTACATATTGAATTCCCCTGCAGGAAAAATTTGATCTCCTAGAAGCAGTGAAAGCCAAGAAGAAGGTCATGTCATCGGTTAGCACTAGATGGTGACAATTCAAGTCTTCGTTAACCACTTAGTCATATATGTTTACCTAGATAGGAAAAGTCAACAGGATCTTTCGGTGAAATATGGTATATATGAACAAACTTGGTAGGAATTTGTTGCTAGTTGAAAAACACCTACTTGGCAAGTAATTTGTGAATATGTTAATTATTGGATTAAATTTTTCATGTTACAGGATATGGGAGTCAATAACCGGATATTGTTTTCACATAATGATAGGAATAAGGAAAAAGGCACAGGAAATCTAAAAACTAAATGATTGCCTTCACGTACTGTCTCATGGGGGTTATAAGTTGCTTGAAAAGAAGCTAATGGGAGGAAAAGATCAAGAAACGACAACAAGATGCCATGAATACTGAGAAATCATCGATTTTCGACGACCCACCATCTCTAATTACTAGACATGTAAAGTGGATGATGGCCCGCACAAAGAAATATGGCCAGATGACTTCTAAGACTGCACAAGAAATATCCAATAAAATAGTGAGCTTAATGAAGCTACTTTCGTTTATTTTTATGACACAAATTTTGTTCCTCATGGGCAACAAGACCTATTAAATGCAGCAATTGGACTATCGGAGCAACCTGGTAGGGTTTGTGTTACAGGGACATGTGTGACCATCGGGCAATACTTTGGACGCGCATCACGTGCCTCTAGTAGTTCGTTTGCATCCATCAACCCCGAACAGTTAGCTGCTATCATAAAAAACCTAAAGGAAGAATGGAGGAGAGAAGTAGAGGAGGAAAACAAACAAAGTATGGAGAAATTGAAGCAAGATATGGAAGACAAAATGCAAGAAAAATTAAAGGAAGCAATAAAGATTGAGTTAACCCAAATGGCAACACAACAATCACCCCCAATTGACGTACATATACAGCAATTAGCTGCACGTATTAGCACCAAGGGAAGTTGTGTTGAAACTACAGCCAATCCATTCGGGGAATAAGATGCTACCGCTATGGTACCACTTATTAGGTTGCATGTTGATTGTCATGGGACTACAAAGCTAGTTGCGCAGGCGAAATTTTACGACGGAACCTCCACAATTCACAATGTGGATTACACAGAGGATGTCATTTGAGTCAGTGTTCAAACCATTTATGAAGGGGATGCGAAAGTTCCATTTCCAACGTTAGAGATTAAGTATGTCAAAGAGACCCTTGGAACATTCATTCCATGGCCCACACGATATATCAAACATTATCTCAAAAGGTATACATGTGTGTTTTACAGTAATTACATAATATTATAAAATATCAATTACTGATAAAAGACATTTTGTGACCAAATTATTAATTTGTATGAATAAGATTCACTGATTTCTTCAAAAAACATCGCTGAAGTAGTTGGTAGGTAAACTAAGTTGGGTGTGGTAGATCCGTTGGATGAGTTGATTAAGAATTGTATGAAGTTTACCGCAGGCCTGTTGAGTTGCCGTGGGATGGGTTAAAGTTTGGGATTGCGAATGTAGAAACAACGTTCTTCATAACATATTCAGATATCAATGAAATTATAGCAGGTGACAAATATTTGAACATTTCTATATTACAGTTGTAGATCATGTAAGTAAAAGGGCATTCAATGTCTCATTTTGTGTACTATTAATATTTATTGGTTGCAAAATATTTGTTTAACAATTTGAATTTCACTTCAAATGTTAATAATAGGTTTCTGGATCAGTGGAATACATCATTGGGTCATGGTTCAGTGTATGGATTCTTTGAGCCTCAAATGATAGACAATGCAAAGGATAAACGTGCTGAATGTCAACAATACATTCAAACATGGTCAAGGAATCACAAAGAGAGGTGTACCTAGGAGCATATTTGAATCAGTATGTATAATCCATATGGTATAAGGACATTTAATATATGTGTATATTTGGTTGCTAATTTATATGCCATGCAGGGCCCATTGGTAGCTTTTTCTTCTATGTCCGCCGACCCATACAGTGTGTGTTTCTGTTCTCTGCGTAAGAAGCCAGACATTCACATCAAAGCTGTAATTACCAAGTAAGTTGTTTCGAAATTTCATATTTCAACATTATGAAGTGAATTTATCCCTGCAAGATATAAAGGTCATGCGTTAACCCACATGTATGTTGCATTTCGTAAATTAGTGCACTTAAGACATTGAATACCCGTGTCCAGGGTAAATGTAATGCAACTTGACCAAACTGGATTGAACCCAAGGTTAGTCATTTAGTTGACCATCATGTACAATGTTTTGATTTTGTATCTTTCCAATTGTGCGATATAAATTTAAACCTTACTCAATTTAGAGCCATGTTCAAAATGGAGGCTTTGAATGTGGGTATTACGTAATGCATTAGATGTGGAACATAGTGAGTGGAGGTTTGAAGAATGAATGGAACAAGGTATATTAACTTTATCCCGTTGCGGTATTAGTTTATTTTTAAAATGTTTTTATGTTTTACATGTAATTGACTGATTTGTATACCTACTTATTGTTGCAGTGGTTTAGTGATGGTACAACGTTAGACATGGAGGACATAACAACAATAAGGAAAAAATGGGCAGCATGTTTGCTAGAATATAAAAACAATCATTCTAGGCAGGTTTTCATGGTGTATGATTGGGATTGACATTATGATGTAGATATTAAATTTTGTAAACATTATTTCTATGTTAATCGACTTTATTTGTGACAATTATTCTAGATATAAAAACATATGTAAATGTGTTGATGTTTATTACAATTCCTCTCCAACATATATATTTTTATGTTTGCCTCTCATTGCTTCAACAAACACACTTTGTCGACGTTGAACAGAACAGGTGTGAACAACAACAACAATTTGTGTTTGCTAAAAACTATTGACCTAATGCTGGTGGCTTATGGCTTTTAATGGCTGAACCTATATTTAGTATTATTAATTTAACATTTTGGTAAGATTGAGATCAAAAGGATCGAGAACTCAAGCAACAAACAAGTAACCTACTCAAAGAGGAAGAATGGGATCCTCAAGAAGGCAAAGGAAATTAGTATTTATGTGATGCTCAAGTTTCCCTAATCATCTTTGGTGTCTCTAGGAGGATGCATTAATACATCAGCCCCTCCACATCAGTAAGTATAAAGGCTCATGTATGAGGTTTAAATATGTATTGCTATTATTTGACTATTTATTATGATTTTTTTATGCTGTAGGACATATAATATCATCCTTTTATGCTTTATGCAACATAATTATTTTATAATTCTATATTAGTTTATTACTTAATATATTATATATTAAAAATATATTTTAATTATTTCTGGCTCAACCATGGTTCAACCTATGAACCTATCAACTGGCTATTGAAGAGTGTATACAATTACTCATGTCAGAACCAATTGACCAACTTCTACCATATAACAGGTTTGTCTAAACATTCCTTCATGTTATGAATGATTATACAAGATACTATTTGTCTGATTAAACTTTTGGTTTGGGTAGTGAACTTGTTATTGTATTCCTTAAGTTCCTCTATGGTAAAGATCCAGTTAAACAATTGTTGGAAGTATCAGAAACATAATATGAAGTTGAAATTGATTTCTAAGTTTTGTTTTCTACACTCAATTATTTAATATTTTTCCAAATTTATTGTCAATTTGAACATCACATTGTATCTTTGCTTCATTGTAGCGTAGGCTATACTGTAGGTTGTAGAGCTTTGGAATTGGATGTTATTGACTCTTCAGACTAGATATTTCTATTTTCTAGGATATCATATATGAATAAAGTGGTAAAATTAATAGTTAAATGAAGAAGTTATTAAAACCTTATCCTGTAAAGGAATATGATTTTGAACCTCTGGTACAAAATATTTTTTCCCTAAAATAAATGTTATTCAGACATTGGATATCTAAGAATGGAATTAAGGTATTTTGTTTTTCCCTTCTATTCCTGCTATTTAGATAAGTCCTTTTTGTCAAGCCAAAGAAGGTCAGCTTTTCATCATGATTTGTAGATTTTAGCTCATTGCCCAACAGCTCTTTGCTCAATTTTTGTTACTGATAGAATGGGTCACTTGTATGTGAGGCCATAGTTTTCCTTTGCTTTCTACTGTCTGTTCTTGTATTTCCCAGTTTATCAAAAAAAGATAAGACCTTGTTTCTGTTGGCGTTGCCCTTCCATTGCACTCATCAGTCAAATTAGTGATGATAGTGCTTAAGTCATTATGAATGAGATTACATGCATCTTAAGAAAATGTCACAAACAAACTATCTGTTTTCGTTATGTGTAAAAATACTTGCTCCATATGAACACTGAAGCATTATGACTCATTCAATTTATTGAAATCTTAAAAGATTTCATTTGTTTAACAATTGATTGACCTCAAAAAGTACACACATAATTGCTTAGCCTCAGCTGAGAAGATAATAGAAATCAGGTCTTCTAAATTGCATATATATGTATTTCACATTGTTCTAGCCATGTCACTGTATTCTTCCACATTGCATATACATCAGTAAGTATAATTTAAGAGTTATTCTTTTTAATCTTCATTTTCTTTGTTTATATATTTGTTTCATCAAGAAGAGTTCAAGTGCAGGAAAATATACAGCATTTTAAAACTTATCTTCAAAAGTCATCACTTTCTTTTTTTGTTGGATCTTTTTTGTTGGTTACCATTTGTAGATTTATGTTAACAGTAACACATTATGTTGTGATTGTCCATCTCTTCAGCATTTGTTCAAATCACCATTGAAGACACATGATCAGGTTACGAACTCTATTTGTTGCCCCCTTTCAACAAAGTTTGACGCCTTCTCTAATTCACTATGGTCTCTACTGAATGAGTACTGGATTGTGGCTGATTATAATGTTTTTCCCTTTTACTGGTTATTATGTTATTATTATCATCATCATCATCATTATTATTATTATCCACTAATAGATAAGCATGCTAATAAGGTCAATTTTGTATCGGAATTTCAGTGGCTGACACCAACTTGGGAAAAACACAATGGCTTTAGCTTTGCTTCAATTCTGGTCTTGGATAGCACCTCTATCCCACCATTACACCCATCGCTTTGCTTCTTTATCCTCACTGAAATTCGTCACTCCTATATCCTCAACCAATACAGTTTATCTAACCAAACTTCTCGCTGTGCGTTTTGCTCTTAAAGAGTCCGACTATCCCAATACCATAGAACCTGACCCTCTAACTCTTGTCGAAGAAGTTGCTGTAAGTGGTTCATTTCCAATGTTTCAAATTTGACGCTCTCTTCTTTAAACCTTCTTGTTGGGTTTCCAATTTTATCTGAAAATACAATTTATTGTATTTTTATTTATTTATTTTTTAAAATTTGGTTGTTCAAGAGTTCATGTGTGTTTACATTGCAGGACAATTTTGATAAAATCTAATTAATTTGTAAAGCTTCCTTGCGATGTTCAGTTACACGTAAGTGCAGTGCAATCCAGCTTCCTTGCGATGTTCAGTTACACGTAAGTGCAGTGCAATCCTTTGCTATTTCCATGCTCATCATTAGTACCAAGTCATTTCCATTTTAATCCAATGCAGCATAAAGATTCTTATTTTCGCTGAATCATTATCATGCAGTGCAATCCTTTACAAGTTATAACACTAAATTGCTAATGATTGGCCTAGCCTTGTTAGATTGGTAAAAAAATAGTCCCTTCAATGGTGGTTTCATCAGATAACTTTTGTTGATGACAATCAACATATTCTTGGAGGTTATCCTGAAACAAGTCATTTGAGGTTCACTTGTGGTAACCTAGTGCTAACTGCTAATCCATTTGTTTAATGGAAATTTCTGTTCTTTCTAAGTGTGGCCAAGAGTTGGGAGAGACTTTACTGAATCTGTCTTGAGTTAGGGAAGTAGCTGAGACATAAACCTCCCACTCTTTAGTGAAAAAACTTCCTTTGATGGAGGCCAACTTCGCGGATTCTGCCAAATCAGGTAAACTTATGAGAAAGTAATAAATAATAAGGTTTTAATAGAACACCTCCACCAAACAACCCCCTCCCCTAAAATTATAAAGGATTTACCTTTAACATGTGTTTGTTCATTTTGTTGCTTAGCACTTGGAAAACGTTTGGTATCTTCTGGTAAAAGGTTTTAATCAATGGGACAGTATGGCCAAGGTGACCCACAAAAAGAACTTTCTCTACTCCATTTGTGTAGGTGGTTCTCTAGTTTCAATTAATTTGATGTGATCAGAGAATAATTGATTTTGTTTGGGGAATAACTAATTGTTATCTTCCCAGAATGAATGGTTCCGATTTTTTCTTGTTTGTTGCCATATCTAGGATGTGATTTCAATTTCTTTTCAAAATTATTTTTTCTATTTGAAAACTTGTTTTGAAACAAATTTCGGAAATGAAGCTATTATTAGGACCAAAAGAGGAACTGAGGAACCATAAAGTGCTTAGTGGTAATAACTTTTTATGTGTTATATTTACAAAATAGCTTAAAGTGTGATTACTTGGGTAGCATTTGACATAGCTATTGGGTTGCAATTTTGTAAATTTATTTTGTAACAATTTTGATTGTGTTGCAACTTTTTTATCGTAGTAGTGGAATAATATCCTTGACAAATTGATTTTGCTTTTATCACAGATCATAAGGACCAAAAACATAAGGCAGAGGAGAAAAACCGTTTACACAAACAATAACATTGCAACTGATGAAGATACAGGGAATAGAAATTTATTTAATCATGAAAAGCATTCATAAGTTGAACACAATAGGCTAGAAAATGATGTTCATTAAATAGAAAATGTGCATTGTCCTCATGCAAATCAGGTTTGATATTACTTTGCCATTAAGGTTGTAGAACTAGATTGCTTTATCAATGTGGAACAATTTTGGTGAAATTTCAATAGGCCTATGTTATCGTTAGGTTAGTTTAGTGTACAAATGAATACATTAATACCCAAACATGTTGTTCATGCAATGGAATGCCCTCACTAACATGTGAATAATGAATGTCATTGAAAGCAAATCAAATTTTTTGCTATTTTTATATTTTAACTGTAGTTGAAAGCACTGGTAGACAAAAAATGACTTTGTTTCTAGTGTTTTATGCTGTGATTGTGTTTTGGTTTCTGGTAATTTTATCACAGCTTAAAAATTTGAAAATTTTAGAAAAAAGGGTTTCAAAGATGGTTTTAGCTTGAAAACCGTCTTAGAAGCTCTTTCAAAAAAAAAGAACAAGCAATCTAAGACGGTTTTAGCCTAAAAACCGTCTTAGAAGCTCTCTTTTTTTTAAAAGGCAATCTAAGACAGTTTTTTGGGAAATTGATTGGTCACTTTCTAAGACGGTTTCACTGAAAACCTTTTTAGAAACTTTTTTATTTAAAAAAACGCAATCTAAAATGGTTTTTTGATTGGTCACTTTCTAAGACGGTTACACTAAAACCGTGTTAGAAGCTCCTTTTAAAAATAAATAAAAAATAGGCAAACAAAGACGATTTTTAGGGAAAAATTGTCTTTTTGATTTGTCACTTTCTAAGACAGTTGTAATTAAAACCGTCTTAGAAGCTCTAAAAAAAAACAAACTAAGACTATTTTAATGGCAAAACCATCTTTGGTTGGTCACTTTCTAAGACGGTTTTAGCCTAAAAACCGTATTTGAATCTATTTAAAAAGAAAAAAACTATTTTTTTATAAAAAAGAAAAGGCAATCGAAGACGATTTTTAGGTTAGAACTGTCTTTGCTTGGTAACTTTCTTAGAAGGTTGTACTAAAAACTGTCTTAGAAGCTCTCTTTTTTTTAAAAAAAAAAAATCAGGTAAGACGTTTTTTGTTTTTTTGCAAAACCATCTTTGATTGGTCAGTGTCTAATACGGTTTTAGCCTAAAAATCGTCTTAGAATGTCTTGGAAAAAAACAAAAAAAAATAATCTAAGACGGTTTTTATGGATACGAACACAGTTGAACAAGCGTCGTTGAAAGACGAGGCTTTCAATGATGTTGGGTACAAAGACGGTTGTAGAACCGTCTTCGTATGGGTATTTTAACCGATGTAGAATAGCTTGTTTGTAGTAGTGGTCTCTCTTTATTCATATTTGTGTTTTAAATAAAATAACTATTTTAACTCATACAATAGTTTGTGATATTAAGAGAGTAGCACTCCTACCTTTTGATGTTGCTTAATCATAAAAGTTTATTGAATAGTCATTCACTATCTAAAACTTTAGTGCATAGAGTTGGTATTCTTCTTCTTAAAAAAAATTCATTCAAGTATTAATCAATAACATTAACGAATAGCAATTATATCTTCAATATTATTTAATTGTGAGGGTTTAATGATTAGCCATTTTGCTAGCTTAAATATTTGTGCTACTATTTTCTTTAATAATTAATAAATAAAATTTCTTTAAAAAAATAAAATGTGTTCTTTTTAAAAATAATATTTTTGTGAGGAAAATAAATCTCTTCAAGCATCACCTTATAATAACCTTGTTGCAATCTCACAAGATTGACTTAAACAATTAATTTTTCTAATGACAATTAGGCAGAAAGATCTAATTAAAAAAAAAAACAAATTCAAGGCCATTTGAAACAGAATAGTTTAGAAACCTAATTAAAAATTGTTAAATAGTTAATGCACCAAAATAATTAATTTAATGTTTTCTGTACAATCAAATAAGAAAAAAATAATTTTTCATTTCTTTCCTTTGATGTGTTATCTCACTAAAAATCTAAACATTATTTCACATATTTTAATTTTTTTATTTTTTTTTCACTTTCTTTCATTTAACTTTTGTTTTCTAAATCAAACATACTCTTAAGTCATTCTAAAAATTTACCAACCTAACTTTTCTAGACTCTATATGAAAGGTGGGTTAAATTGGTTAATATAATATAATATAATATTAAAAATCTTGTTTCTATTTTTTAATTGGTTAAATTGATTTGTACGTCTTTATACTTTTATCAAATTTTCAATTAAGCTAATGAACTTTATTTTTTAATTGGATCCTTCTATTTAATTGTTTTTATGAAAAATTAAACATAAACACTTAATTAGATGTAGAAATAATGGATTGATTCTTTTGGAATATGTTGCAAGCACAACTAACTCAAATATAAGAGTTTTTTTTAACATAATTTCAACATTCTATAGAGCCAAACAATTGTCAGAGACTTGTAAAAGAGGTTCAAATCTCTCACAATTGACTCAATTGTACTTATAGTACACTTTAAAATCATTCATCCAGTGTTTGTACTTCTAATTAGTATATGTGATTAATTTTACATAACGACAATTAGATAAGGAGGACCCAATTAAAAAATAAAACTTCACGCACCCATTTAAAAAAAACTTTAGCGATGTATATAATTGGAAATTTGATAAAAGTGAAGATTTGCTTGATAATTAAGCCTTTTCTATTCCACAAGATGATAAGAATCCCAATTCACTTTGACATTTATAATCCATGTGCACCTCCAACCAACCTAGTAGACATTGATAGAAACAATCTTAACAAATTAAAGATATTCCACTAAATTTTTAACATGAAACCTAGTAATTTTAGGGGTGACAATCAGTACAACCTATTTTATAGAATGGTCCACTCATAAGTTAAGGCATTTTCTTCATACACCATTTCATTTTCTAATATATCATTCCTTTTTCATTTATTCCCAAAATAACCTTCCTTGTTTCTTCTTGTTACTATTGTTGTTGTGTTGTTCTTCATCTGTGCTTGTTCATTTTTGTGTCTTCTTTTTTGCTTCTTCTTTGTTTTTTGTCTGGCATTCCTTTTTTCTTGTTGGTGGAGCACCTTTTGGTTGGTAATGGTTTCCTTAACTGTGTTTGGCTTTTGTTGTGGCACGGTTTTGAGGTAAGGTAATATGTGGTTCTGTGTTTTTTAACACTATCCTATGGTTCATATGGATTAGCCAATCCATATGGATCAAACGGATTTCCCAATCCGTATGCTTCGTATTGATTAGCTAATCCGTATGAAACATACAATTTTTTTCAATTTTTTCAATTTTTTAATTACCAATTTTTTTTACCATATTGTTACAAAAATAATGATCTAATAAATAAAAATATTGAATTTATTTTCAAATTGGTTGATTTTTGAGGATATTTTATTTTTTTAATGAACAATCTATTGAATTTATTGTATGAATCATACGGATTTCCAATTTAAGACAAATTTAAAATGAATATTATTATTATTAACACCTTAATGTTGTTATAAATATTATTATTATGTGTATGGTTTGTCAATCAATATTTTTTTAAATGGACAACGATGAGTGGATGTATGACACTATTATATATAAAGAAATTAATATGAATAGATAATGAAGAGAAAACTGCTTTGTTTAAAAATATTAATTGTGAGGGTGATTGTTCTGATGTCTTCAATACTTCATATGTATTTATATGATTTTGTATTTAGTTAAAGTTCTTAAGTAAATGATTTAAGAAGATTAAACATGTATTATCCTTTTTTGAAGGTGTTTCATTCCCATGAGGAGGTATTGCAATGGCCTCATACTGTTGCATAGGATATTGGTTTTGTAGTTGTGATAATGAGGTCTGACACATCAACTGAAAAGAAGGGAAGAACCTCATTTGTTTTAATTGGTTGTGAAAGAAGTGGAAAGTATAGATCATTCAACAAAGATTTAGTACGTATAGTGACTAGCATTAGAAAATTTGATTGTCCTTTTAAGCTACTTGCCAAACCAGTCCTGGGAGGTGAAGGGTGGATGGTCAACTTAATATGTGAAATTCATAATCATTCTTTGGCTAAGTCATTCACTAGACATCCATATGCTAGTCAACTAACTGAGGATGAGAAGATTATTGTTGCTGATATGACAAAGTCAATGGTGAGACCAAAGAATATTCTTCTGACTTTAAAGGAACACAATGCCAATAATTATACAACAATGAAGCAAGTGTACAATGCAAGATATGCATATTGTTCTTCTATAAGAGATAGTAATATTGAAATGCAACAATTAACGAAGTTTCTTGAACACGGCATATATATCCATTGGCATATACTCAAAGATGAAGATGTTGTATGTGACATATTTTGGACACATCCGGATGCAGTAAAATTGAGCAATGCATGCCATTTGGTATTCCTCATAGACATTACATACAAAACAAACAGATATAGACTTCCTTTACTTGACATTGTTGGCGTGACACCTACTGGGATGACATTTTCAGCTGCATTTGCCTATTTGGAGGCTGAACATATAAACAATATTGTGTGAGCTCTTGAATAGTTTAGAGACATTTTTCTGAAAAGTGATTTTTCCCTGAGATCATGGTTACTAACAAGATTCAAAATTGATGAATGCAGTGAAAACTGTGTTCCCTAAGTCAACCAACTTGTCGTGTTGGTTTCACATTGACAAGAATGTTAAGGCAAAATGTAAAACCTTTGTTCGAAAAAAAAAGCATGGAACTATGTCATAGAAGCATGGAGGAGTCTTCTGGATTGTGCTACTGAGAAAGACTATGATGATTGTCTTATGAAGTTTGAAGTTGCTTGCTCACCATGGCCAATGATTGTTGACTATGTGAAAGACACATGGTTGGATCCCCACAGACAAAGATTTGTAACAACATGGACAAATAAAGTCATGTATCTAGGAAACACTGACTAACAGGTATGAAAGTTGTCAACACTGTTTAAATTGATTTTTGAAGAACACACGTGTTGTTCAAAGTTATTATTTACTTGTTTAACTGCAGGGTTGAGTCTTCCCATTGGACTTTAAAGAGACTACTACAGAATAGCCTTGGAGATCTATGTAGTGTTTGGGATGCCATGAACAACATGATCACCTTGCAACACAGTGAAATAAAGACATCTTTTGAGAAAAGCACACATGTGGTCGGACATGTTTTTAAACTTACTTTTTACAAGAAACTTATCGACATGGTGTCAAGGTATGCGTTAAACCAAATTGTTGCTGAGTTTGAGCGAATCAATTATGCGGGCATTGGCAGTTCTTGTTGTGGATGTGTTATTAGAACTACGCATGGTCTTCCTTGTGCATGTGAGCTAGCTAGATATGTTATTGGAAGCATATCACTTAAAACTGTCCATATGTTTTGGCGGAGGTTAAATTTTAAGACCAAGGTATAAATGAGTGTGAAGTCCACATAACCGAAAAGATTAAAGCCATATCCAAGCGGTTTGAAATCTTGATATGTGTGGCAAAGTGACTTTAATGAGTAAACTGAAAGAACTTGCTTATCCTGATCTAACTTCTATATGTGCTCCTCCTGAAAAGGTCAAAACAAAAGGTGCTCAAAAGAAACAGCTGACCAAACACCAAAGATCAACCGAGCAGGATCCATGTTACTTTCAGTATGTGGATGCATTAAATTCTATGCAAAATAACTACTCCACCCAAAAATGGTCTGCATCATCATCTGAACAAACTAAATTGAACAGGAACATGCCAATATTGGATCAATTTCATCCATGCATGCAAGATTTCATAGAAAACATTGTTGATGTTAAACTCGATGGTAATTGTGGATATCGTGTAATTGTTGCCTTATTAGGTTATGATGAAGATTTATGGTCTTTGGTACGCAACCATTTGCTCAAAGAACTTGGACAATTGTCTGATGAGTATATAGCCTTGTTTGGAGGCATACATAAATTTGAGCATTTAAAGCGGTCCTTACTTATTGATGGATTGTCAAAGAAAAACTTTTTTGTTGTCACACCATCTTGGATAATATTTTTTTATAACAATGACCAAATTTATTACGTTCCTGGTCAAAAATATAATGAAATCACCATTCCTATTCTTTCCTCGGATCCCACTACTAAGAGAGATGTTCATTTTTTAAAATATCCTATATACGTAGGCAAGAACAGGGGAAGGGGTCAGATTTATCTTGATGGGAGCAAGAGTAATAATAATGTGTATAATTCATAATTTATCAGAAAACTAAAATTCGAACATTTTAACAATTTAAAAGATCAAATAAGTCTTACAGTGTGAATTATCGATTCCAATATTGAAATTTTGGATATATATGAAAAAATACGGACCATCTCATCATCTACTTTCTAATCTCTAGTAGACCTCTCAGTAGGATTCGAACCCAGATGAAGTTCTGACCATCTGTCAGAGAAAAAAGAACGAGTAGCTCTTGCAGGATTCCCAAGAAATTCTTTGATTTCTTACATAAGCAGATAACATCATCCTTGTTTCTCTTTCTCTCCAACAAAGCATGACATTTTTCCCTCTTAGAAGCCAACCGCCTAGAGATAGTGTTGCTCATCGCATTCTATGTATTGGTCATGTAGATAGAAATCATTTTGTTCAAGTATAATAATGACTGTTCTGCTTTATTTCCATGATTAAAACACGTGTTATTAATAATTATATGCGCCCTAGTCATTGTAATATGTTTTCTTTTGAGATTGATATCCTATGTCATCAACTGCTTTGTTATGGTCAACAAATTTTAATTATCAGGCAAAACAATGGCCTATTCCTTATATTAGTCGCATGCACCAGTATACTAATTTCATGAGGTTGTGCACACAACATGTTGATTTAGGAGAATATTGAACATTTTGTTATTATTTATATGTTTGTAACCTAGATATGCGTAATGGTGACAATTTTTTTTGAATTGAATTATAACCTACACAACAATTATAATAATCATATTTAAATTAAACTGATGAAATTATAATATTCATATATAAATAGTTGGACCACATCAGTATATAGTCAATGAAATAATACAACCATCCTCAACCTCGTCCACCAACATCTCTCCCCTCCTTCGTCTAGACCGGACATAAACATTTTCGTGCTCAGTAACATCACATGCTAATCTTATACACTGGTCTATTATACTATATGCATCTGTGCCAACAGTAACCATCCTCATGTCTGTCATGTGTTGCAAGCTTTCTGCTATCTTTTGGCAAACAGCCTGAGACAATGACAACAACATTTTAATATTCCATTTTAGATCAAGTCATTTAGAAAATTGTGTAACAAAAATATAAGTGTACTATACCATCGCATGTCAAGGCATCTCAGCATCAACAACTACTGTTGCAGATAGAGGTGGCACTGTTGTTATATCATCAGGCCACACTCGTGGTTGATCTGGTAAACGATGATGCACCATGGGAGGATGTCTAATAGGCTTCCATATCTAAGGTGGAGTCATCAATGGGTGAGATATTTGATAAAACCACTCCATATACCTGCAACACACTGACTAGGAAAAGTAACCAAGTGTCCGGTTGCTGCAAGGTATTGTGAAAAGTGGATCCATCTATCATCAACCTCCTTTGTGGATGGGGATGGAGAGCTTTGGGTTTGGGGAATCAGCTGCACAAATCCAAAGTGTCTTAACACCCTCTTTGGTTGGTGTTTGACAATATACGGACCCCATCTGAGATAGCTAAAAAATAGAGAAATAATCTCAAATTCTCTAACCCCACAATGATTAGCATATGGTGTCTAACAAACATCATCTAGCATTAACTTATCCAATCGCTTACGACATGTCGTCACTAGTAATGCCTTCGCACCGTTCCAGCGACAGGCACGTGGTTGGCTCTCCTGGTACTGCTCATTTGCAATCACATTCCCAATACTCGGGAAATGTTCCTAGATCCAACACTACAATTACAAATGCAACAATGACAAAGCATACGTTAATATAACATTTTAATATTCCAAAAATATCAATGATAAATGTCAACATAATTACCTGTAACATAGTGATATACCTTGCAAGATGTTTTCCATAGTATTGAGACGCATAATTTAGATTATCATACATGTAAATGAGTGTAGCCGCTCCCCAAGAAAACCTTCCATATTGCTCCAGGTCACGAAAAACGTCCAAGAATATCAAACCGATATGTGTGGCACTCTTTTTAGCAAAGAGTGTGCAACCTACAAGATGAAGCAAATATGCTCAAGCTGCTATAGTCCAATGCCTTGACTCACATTTGAGATGATATATGTCTCGCAGCCAAGAAAGTCTCACATATGCTCCATGGCATTGCTTTGTCTCAGCTCCTGCTTCTTCTGCAGTGGCTTCAAGCAACTCAACTAATAAATGCACTACCTCTCCTACATCTATTACATCATAGGTTTGGAAGGCTTATATAATTGATAGATGCAACAACGATGCCACATCATCCAAGGTAATAGTCACTTCTCCTATAGGCAGATGGAAACCGCTAGTTTTCGAGTGTCATCTCTTCACAAAAGCAGACAGTAATCCCTTGTCTCCTGTCTCCATTGATCATCTAATCAAAGGACTTAAGCTCGTACCAGCTACTAAGCCATCAATTTCATGTGCAGGCCTTCCAAATTTCTGCACCTTCCTTTCGTGCGAAGCCAACTTCAACTCAGCACGTTCCTGCAAATAATTATAATTAATTACAACAATTAAAATGACAAAAATATGTAAATAAAGAACTAATTAAAGACATTAGTACCCTTCTTGTCCACACTCTAGCTACCACATGATCAGCATACATTGTCAACACTGATGTTCTAGCAGCCCGCCAGGAAAACCCCTAAATCAGTACCTCCATCCTCCATAACTGGAATGTGAGGCTCCTGATCAGTGTCCTGAGTAGGAACATCATCAAGAACAACAACACCTGTCTGTTGTCTTCGTACTGATGCTATCGGCCTTCGGCGCTCAAGGGCTTTTATTTATTACCACTAATATGTCTACCTAAGGCTTTGTCTACAACTTTACCTAAAATCCGACGCAATCCTCTTATTCTAATCATAATCTACAAATTTTCGAAATTCTTAGTCTAACACTTCAAAGCAACCCAAAACTTCAATAAAGTTCAATTACAAAAAATTACAATTAATTTCAGTTATTTTCATAGAATTCAAAGTTTCAAAACACACACACACACACACACACACACACATTAATTTTATAATGAATTACAAGTTTAAAAAATAAATAAAAACACATACATATTATTTTATTATTATGAAATAAAAGTTTAAAAAATAAATAAAACATATACATATTATTTTATTATTATGAATTGAAATATTTTAAAAAATAACACATACGTATTATAATAACAAATAAATATCATAAAATTTATATAACACATGGGGTAATAAATTTAACTAGACCTTTTTAATTACTTTTGTTGATTAAAATGTAAATATTTTGGTTAGAACCTAAAATGTGTCTCAACATCAACATCAACAACACCTTTATTCCAAGTTAATTGGGGTCGGTGGTAGATGAACCCAATGATAAATCGTAAATGAGACAGAAAGAGAAAGGGAGAGGGGAAGGAAAAAAGTGGAAATAAGACAAAAGAGAGAGAAAAGGTTGAAAGGAGGAAGGGAGAAAAGAAAATGAAGAGAACTAAAACAAGGGAATGACTAGAACATATAACTACTAATGGATTTAACCCTCTACAAAGCTTATAGCTTTTCTCCACTCCGTCCTAAGACATATCGTCCGCAAATCTATATCGCACTCCATTAGGTCTTGTTTAACTACCTTTCCCCAGGTAAGTTTCGGTTGACCTCTACCTCTCTTTGTGTCGAGCTTTTGGTAACAAACTCTTGTTCTTACGGGAGCATCCAGTGGCTGTCTCATAACGTGCCCAAACCACCTCAATCTATGCTCCCTCATCTTTTCACATACCGGTACTACTTTCTTCGAGTATCCTCATTTCTTATCTTCTCCATCTTCGTATATCTACAGATCCACCTTAGCATCCTCATTTCTGCTACCCCTATTTTATGCTCATGTTGCCTATGTGCTGGCCAACATTCCGCTCCATATAACATTGTCGATCTTACCCCGATGCACTCCGCCATTTCATCCACCATGCTCTAATTCTATGTTTACATCTTCATCAATCTCACCACCTTTTTTCAACATTGATCCCCAAGTATCTAAAAACACCTTTTTGGGATACCTCTTGACCAAGTAGATGCACTGTGTCTTGATCACCATCTCTTACTCTCGAAAACTCACACTTCATATACTCCGTCTTGCTCTTGCTTATCATGAATCCTTTAGACTCCAAAGTGTTTCTCCACAATTCCAATTTCCTATTAACACCATCTTTGGTCTCATCAATAAGCATAATATCATCTACAAAAAGCATACACCATGACACTTACTCTTGAATATCTTTCGTTAGTTCATCCATCACTAAGGCAAAGAGATAAGGAATAAGAGCTGAACCTTGGTGAACACCTACCGTGATAGGAAAATACCTTGATGTTCCATTATAAGCTTTCACACATGTGGTAGCCCCATCATATATATCCTTGATTGCATTAACATACTTTAATGCTACCTTTTTCTTCTCAAGAGTCCACCATAAGACTTCTCTTGGGACTCTATCATATGCTTTCTCAAGATCTATGAAGACCATATGCAAGTTTGTCTTCTTTTCCCTATATCTTTCCATTAATTGTCTTATCAAGAAGATAGCTTCCATGGTACATCTTCTTGGCATAAATTCAAATTGATTTATGGAAACCTTGGTCTCCATCCTTAGGCGATGTTCGATAAATCTCTCCCACAACTTCATAGTATGGCTCATGAGCTTGATGCCTCTATAGTTTAAACAATTTTGGATATCTCTCTTGTTTTTGTAAATAAGCACAATCATACTTTTCCTCCAAGCATCCGACATCTTATTTGTTTGAAGAATCCTATTAAAAAGATTGGTCAACCATTTTATTGCCACATCTCCCAAGCATCTCCACACTTCAATAGGGACGTCATCGGGTCTCAAAGCTTTATTATTCTTCATCCTTTTTAAAGACTCCTTAACTTCATGTGTATTAGTCCTGCGCACAAATCTTCTATTCAGATCATCAAAATCGTCCTCCAAATCCACCTCACTCTTGTCGCCATTCCCATTAAAAAGTTTGTTAAAGTAGTTTAGCCATCTTTCACTTACATCTTCATCCCTTACCAAAAGTTTTTGATTTTCATCCTTGATACATCTAACTTGGGTGAGGTTTTTACTCTTCTTATCGCTCATTTTTGCAAGTTTGTAAATACCTTTCTCCCCATCCTTGCTCCTAAGATTTTTATACAAATCATCAAAAACTTTGCCTCTAGTTTCCCGCAATACTTTCTTTGCATTTTTCCTCGCTACTCTAAACTTTTGCAAATTCTCATCATTGGGACACTTATGCAAAGATCTAAAACATTTCTTCTTCTATTTAATAGCCTCTTGCACTTCTCCATTCCACCACCATGTTTCCTTTGTAAGAACTTTGTTTCTTTTACTTTCACCTAGCACTCTCTTTCCCACATTTTGAACACACATTGCCATCTTATTCCATATTTCATTAGCTTCTCCAATAAACTACCACAGTCCTTCACGTAACATGTTTTCCTTAAACTCTATATGTTTCTCTTCCTTTAGCTTCTAACATCTTATCCTTGGGTTTTGAGTCTTCTTCCTTAAATTAAGAACTTTGTTGAACCTAACCTATAGAACTACCAACTTATGTTGTGTCGCCACACATTCTCCAGGGTAGACCTTGTAGTCAATACACGAATTTCTATCTTCCCATCCAGCAATAAAGAAATCAATTTGACTACCATTTTGGCCACTATGATACGTGATAAGATTAGACCCCTTTTTCCAGAAAAAATTGTTCATTAGCATCAAATCATAGGCTAGCGCAATGTTAAAAACATCTTCTTCAGCTTATTTCTCGTCCCATAGCCAAAACCACCATGAATTCTATTAAAACCTCCATTGTTTTTACCAACATGCCCATTTAGATCTCCTCCTAGGAAAATCTTCTCCTCTCGTGGGATTCTTCTCAAGACCTCCTCTAAGTCTTCTCAAAATTGGTTCTTTTCATTTAATAATAGTCCAACTTGAGGTGCATACACACTAAGGATATTTAAAATTAGATCCCCACTACAAGCTTAATCATCATAATCATGTTGCCTTTCCTTTTGACATCAATGACTTTATCTCTGAAACTTCTATCGACCATAATTCCAACCCCATTGCGACTCTTGGTTGTACCTGTATACTACAACTTGAAACCAGTGCCCTCCACTTCCTTGGCCTTTTTGCCAACCCACTTAATTTCTTACAAGCAAACAATATTCACATTCCTTCTGGCAAAAACATATCCTAACTCCCTCAGTTTACTCGTTAATGTTCCTATGTTCCAGCTTCCCAATTTCATCCTAAACCCCTGGGGGATGTTTACCCGCCACGCTCACCCATCTGTGTGTTGGGACCCTTGCCTTCTTGTCACCAAATCTGGGTGAAGACCTGGCGCCATGCCTTTCTGCATGGATTCTAGCTCACTTATCTCTACATCCTAGGATCGATGTAGTGCCTTGCCTGTTGGCAAAAATCCTAGCTCATTTTTCGATACATCCGAGGCTTGATGTAACGCGTCGTTATGAAGGGAACACCCCCAACGAAATATCATAAGGGTTCATCAAATAAAAAATAGCTGGTTTTTTAAGACCGGTTCGCAATCCCTGGCGCCAACCCTCCTCCTTTATTCTGGCTTGGGATAGGCCATGCATGCAACCACACATAGGTAGAGTTAACCTAAAATGTGTCTAATAAATAATAAATAACTATTTAACATACTAATATCATAATTAAATAATTTAAACTATATTTTTTTTTATAAAAAAACAACAACTACAGATTCAAAAATTCATATGAAGCTTACGGATTGTCCAATCCATATGAAGTCCGTAAGCTTCATAGAGATTGCCCAATCCATATGATCTATATGGATTTGCGAAACAGTAACACAAAAAAAGAAATGAAAAATTACATGAATCGAGAACTCACGATGGCGGCGACAAAAAAACCTTCATTAATGATGAATGACGAAGATGACCCACTCTTTTCCTTCTTGCACAACAGAGCTGGAGCAAAATACGAGAATGATGAAGAAGAAGAATGGTGCGCCGTGAGAACGAACAAGAAGAACAACTACAATTCGTTTGTCGTCCGTACTTAATGTTATTAAAAAGGGTAATTTTGGAAATTAATTGTTTAATGTTAGGTGTATTTGAAAATGGGTTGGTGTAGGAAGAAAACACCATAAGTTAGTTGGCAACACAATGAGACCAAAATTGACCAACGGAGGTTCTTGATCTAGTATTCATGGTTAATGAATTAAAGTCACATTTAAAACTATATGTTTGATTTAAAATTATAAAAGTAATTTTTGAATTCCAATATAAAATAATGTATTTCAGTGGAAAAAATGAGAAAGGAAAATTTGTTGTTTTAAAAGTAAAATTAATTTTGAGCACTAAATTAATTATCCAACCATTTTTTATAAAGAAAAATATAAAAACATTAAAATAAAGTGAAAACTGTAAAATAACGATCCATCACATTTTAGTTTTATTTTATTACTCATCTTATGCATATTTTTAGGATATTTAGACAAATTGTCTTCAAAGATTATATATTTTTATTTTTAAGTCTATTTTATTATTTTTCTTTCATTTTCTATATAAGAAAATAAAATCTTAGCTTGAAATGAAAAAAAAAAAAAACCTAATCTAGATAAATTAAATGAAAAAATTAGAAAATTAAAGAGTAGGTTATAGATTGTGCAACATTCATGGATCACCAAGAAAATAATTAAGATATTTTTTTATATTATGATTTTTTTATGAAAAACAAAAAGTCTTTATTAATGAAAAAAGAACGAAACTACAAAGAATAAAGGTATTTTTTATTCCCTTCTCCCATCCGAAATCTATTAACTCTAGAAAATTATTTACAAATAAACTGTTTTAAAAACCAAAAAAATCGAAGATGTTTTCCCATTCTCTTCTCCATGTCCCAGTTTTAACATATTGGCATTGATAATTCGCGTCCCTGTTTTAACATATTTTTTGTGGGGTTGGATCCATCGAGACTGATGGGGCTCGAACCCGCAGCTTCCGCCTTGACAGGGCGGTGCTCTAACCAATTGAACTACAATCCTAGGGAACCTTTTTTTTACTATGAAAAATTAATGGACAAATTCTACAGTCCTCTATTTTTTATTCCAATGGGTCAAAATAGTGTTTTTTTTTTTTTACTAGAACTAGAACAAATGGGTGCAATCAGTGTTATAAAACCCGGCTTGATCATTAACCTGGTCGAGGTAGTGGATTAGTGGATCAGTGGTCCAACCAGTGGGTAAGTAATTGGCTTTGTCTATGCTAAAAAATTTAAAATTATATTAAATATAAATATATAACTAATATTATTTGATTAAGAAAAGTATAATAAAAAATTTAAAATAACAATTGAAGTATTAAAGTTGATAACACAAGTAAAGTGCATTAATAAAAAGAGAGTGTAAATAGAAACTACATAAATTAAAATACATGTTCTGTTTTTAATATAAAAAAAATGAGCTAGAAGGAGTACGATAAGCAATAAAGGGAGTGTAAGAAGCAAATCAATTTGTGGATTTGGTGGCCAAAGAAAAAAAACCCTAATCCCCATATATATAACTAACTTATATTCCTCTCTTCCGCTTTCACTGTTGTGCCTCTTCCGCTTTCACTGCTGTGCTTCTTCAGTGTTTTACATCTGTACCTATTGCTTCCTCTTATGCTTCCTCTTTCGCTTTAGACCTCCAAGCATCAGTGCTTCCTCTTCTGCTTCTGCTTCCTCTTCGATCAATGCCTCCTTAGTGGCACAACCCAATATGAGTTACCAGAGACGAGGCTGGCGCAACGAGTTCCCTCGCAGTGTGGTGGTGGCACAACCCAGTTTGGATTTTAAAAACAGTCCAGGTCGCCGGATTTCATCAAAACCGGCTGGGTTTGACCGGGTAATCCTGGGTCACTTGCTTGAGCGGTCAGATAGTGCACTCGATTCGATTATACCACCGAATCCCGGTTGGACCAAACCAGATTTTATAACTATGGGTGCAATCATTATTATCTTTTTAACATCAAAATCGCAATTTTTGTCGAAAAGCCTGTGATTATGCACTTCTAGTCTCTGTTTTAGAAATTCCAGAGTTTGTATATCAGGGTGGTTCTCACATGGAAGAGAACTTAGTATTTGTTGATAATATGACCAATCAAACCATTTTTTTTTTGTTTTTTAGATTTTAAAAACTGAAAACAGTTTTTAAAAGGAGAAATCAAACACACCCTAATTCTCTATGAATCCTTGTCGGTCACATGTGTCCTCTAAGGATGGAATCCTTATATATGTTTTTCCTCAATGAATTCCACATTTCCTTTACTCCTATTTATATATATAAAAAAACAAGTTAAATAACTTTTTTCTGACAAAATGAGAGTATATATTCCCATGAATTGGAAGTATTTATCAAATATTTTTGAATGAAAATAACATTCTTAGTAATAACATTTCTAGGAATATTATTTGGAGAAATATAATCAAATCCATGAAACAAACGCTCCTTTAGAATGACTATAACTTGATTCTGTATTTTGGATTTTAATAAAAAAAATTCTTTAAGTAAATACAACAAGTACACTAATCAATAAAATAAATGAAATAACACAAAAAGATAATTGGAAAGTTTTTGTTTACTATTAGACCTAGTTTCTGAACCTTGAGTATGAAAAGGATTTATAAACACCTAAAGAGAAACACTTACAACTTTTGCATCCCTCACCATTAGAAAAATGATTTTTCACATCGATTTTTTTGGACATTAAACATCGATTTTTAACCAATGTTAAAACCACTGACGTTGAAAGTATTAACGTTAACATTGGTTTTTGAAAACCAATGTTAACATAACTACAAAACATCGATTTTCTTAAAAATTTGATGTCGAATAATAAGAAATTAACAAAAAAATGTAAAATATGTAAATTCAACATCGATTTTTTATAAAAACTGATGTTGTTGTACACCTAACAACATCGGTTTTCCTAAAAATCGATGTTGTATTGTAGACGAAAACATCAATTTTTAGGAAAATTGATGTTGTTAGGTGTAATGATCCGCCTCGTCACTACGATATCACTACTCTAAACTTATAATTTTTAAATTTTAAATGAAAACTCTATTAATTTGATTGTGAAAATCGGGATAATAGACTCATCAAAAATGCACAAATACGTAAATAAATACATACACCCACACACACACATATATAACACAAATACATATCATTCACATGTTAGAACAAAATTTAGTTTATATATATATATATATATATATATATAAGCTTGATATTACATGTCCGATCAAAGAGAAATAAGGAATCAACTAAGAAAGAGTTGATAACAAAAAAAAACTCTCCCAAAATAAATTCCAATGTTCTAACGTCGGCTTGGTGGCTCCAACAAAAGGATTTCTCTCCAATATCACCTACTGCTGGTCATCTGCTCCCACAAACGAAGGTTCGTGATCATCAGAGGTACCAATGACACAGTACAAAATTGTAAGGGTGAGTTTATTATACAAGATTAACAAGCACTAGATAACAATGATTAACAGGAAAACAATAATGATAACTACAATCATTCTCAGTAATCCATTAGTTCAACACACACTCAACAAACTAGTCATCAACTTTTTCCACAATTCAAATCAATTATACTCAAAATGACTCAACACTCAAATACAATGTGGTACCATTCATCAGGAGATAACCTAAGCGTGCCCACATGACACTCTCAGGAAAATGATGCATTAGCTCATTGAGGTCACTCTGTCATGCACAGGCCACTCCCTGATCAGTCAGAGTCACAAGGGAGTTCCAAACTGAGTGATATGCCCCCAAGTAGCCGCATTTTTATCCTCAGAAAAACCATAGGTACTTATTGCCACCATTATATTTCCATGCAATTTTGAAGTATGAAACATGGGCATCATCAATGCACTGACTGTGGATAGTTAAAAATTCTAAGCAATCCCTTTCCCTCTCTAGGGATTCTTAAAATTCTTAAACTCATCATCTTCCTTCTCCAGGGATGTCCAACAGGTCAATGCACCCTCATGTACATACACAACATACATCCATGACGATGACATCATTAACATCAACATCATCTCATCTAAATGTCATCATCAACATCATCTCACTTCAATATCATCAACATCCACATTATCTCATGTCAATATCATCAACATCAAGATCATCTCATTTCAATGTCATCATCATCAACATCAATATCTCTCATATTAATATAATCATCAACATAATCTCATTTCAGTATCATTAACATCAAGAGCAATCACATTCCACGTATACACATATAACACATGCCTGAGATTCACATTCCTCAGGTCTTCAGACAACATAAATCTTATACATTCACAATCCATAATACCACAAGACTGATCTTTTACGAAAATTCTAAATTAAAGAGGAGAATTATAATATACAAAACAAACTCATGCCCATTAAAATTTAATAAAGAAGTAAATAAGAGAACAAATTATAAATATTTGGGCAGAGTCTCCTCTATAATTAAGACATTTCCCAAAAATCTAATCATTACAACAACAACATCATTCACAATATCATTCATTAGTAACCCAGATATCGCATCCCATTAGTTTAAAACACAGTTTTTTTGAAAACCAGCACGTAACAGTAATAGGCATAAATCCCCATAATTGGGTTCCCTGACCCCTAACTATGGTATCAAAAGCTGTAAACATACAATAAACTCCCCTCACCTATATATATATATATATATATATCCCTCTGTTAGCTCCTCGTAGCGTCATTTTGAAATTTCTGAAGTTCACACGCTTTGGCCCAAACGTAGAGCTCTATATACTAAATTGAAGATAATTTAGTATAGATTTCAAAGATAAGGTTAATATTAATATTCGAGGTCAAATACCCACTCAAATTTAAAAGGGACTAAAGTGGTGTTTTGGAAGTCCACATCAAAAGGACATCATTTTGAAATTTCGATCACACCAATGTGACCGGGGCTCAACAAAGATCACAAAAATGAAATCAATATTTTAAAAATGTAACTTGTACAACATCTCATTTTCAAAGGTTTTTCAATGGAAGTGTAAAAAATCCAATAATGGTACCCAAGTTACAAAAGATACTAAGAGAGGTTCAAACTAACTAGGAGAAGACATAGAAAACAAGGTTACCTTGAAGAAACCGTGAAGGGAGGATTGGAGGTTCCATTCTTTACCGAATACTCGAGTTGAGTTTTGAAGATTCCATTCTGATTAAAGTGTACCTCTCCATGTGGTGGTTTGACAGCAAGAAACGACAACTCGTGACGGTCACCGATGGCTGTGGGTGGTGCAAGAGGAGGGTGGGGGACTTGGGTGAGTTTTTTTGAAAAAGAAGGAGGCTGAAATACTTGGTTTCATGCTTTTGTACTTATTTGTAGCCTACTATACATGCCCAGGCGAATTCTGTTCGCCTGGGCGAGCTGACCCCATTTTTTTTTTTATTTTCACTACTTCTGGGCAAAGCTAATATCTTATACTCCAGATACTATTTCACAAATCCCAACAGTCAAAATATCATATATGGGTTATGAGCCTAGCTTTAAAATTGGAAGGCGATCCAACAGTTAACCAATCCAAAATTGTGATTTTACCAAAATAGGTTCTGGGTCAAACTCGAAATCACACAATTTCAATGCAGATCAATCAAACTCCACATAACCTAACATCCACACCAAGCAGTTGAACAAGGATAATTCACACATTTCAACTAATCCAAATTAATAAAGTAATTAAATAATACAAGAAATACATCAAATATATATTTTCAATTATCAAAATTTCAAGGCGTTACATCATGAAACTTTCTACATTGGTTCTGCCAAAAATTGATGTGGAAAATACACCTTCTACAACGATTTTGAAAAAACCGATGTTGAATAGCACGTACAGCATTTATTTTTTTGTAATCGATGTTGTATAGTTACTTTCTAAATCGTTTAATACATAACCGATGTAGAATGTCATTTAAAAAAAATGGTCTGTGCTTTTTATTCCCCTCCCTGTAATTTTAAAAGACACGTTAAGAGCTTAAATAAAATTTTTAATGTATTTCTATCAACAATTAATATATCAACTATATGGTAGCCACTTTTAAAACATTGATTTGTTCTTTTGATTCAAGATTTGTGCTATATGTTAATATTATACTAATTTTATATCTTGTATTACAGTCAAGTCGAGTCCTATACTTTCTAAAATGTCATATATCCCTATGGTTGTGTCGTATTGTATTGTTTCTTGTGTCATATGTGTACATTCTAGATTAAACAGATTGTTCACATTCTCACAGAATATCCACCCCAAGCTAATTAAAAATAAATAAATAAATGAGCAGCAAATTCTAGAATACATAAGGTTCTTATATTGAGAAAAATAACCTTATCTGCGCATAATTTTTCTTCCTTTTTGAATCACCCTAGCTCGAAGCAATTTATTTCTTTTCTTAGAAATCTACCTCACCCCTTGCTGGGGACATGTATCAGCATTTCAAATAAGTAGTTTTAGTGAGTTAAGGACTTAGGTATAGAGCTTTAGATTCTAATAATTCCACGAATAAAACTCTTATTTGTTAGCTAGAATTTGTGTGCATGGAAGAAAACTTTGATAAAAGTACTGGCAATTCCACCATGCATCGATAAACAACATCAAGATAATCTTTTTATTTTTCTTTCTAGGATCTAATTTAATATATGATCAAGTGAAAGAACCACATCCTAATAAAAGCTAGTTGTTATCAAGATATAGCCCAATTTAGATAACTTACTTAACATGAGAGCCGATCTGTATATCTCTTCAATCTGGTGGTTTTGTTTTTCTGGTAGTGTACTATAACTACAAGAGAATAAAATAGATCAAAAGCAAGAAAAATCACACCCGAAAGAAATGCACCCTAGAGGCATCAATACAACTGATGCATATGATGGGGAACATATATGATGCAAATTGTGGAGAAGAACAACCTCCTAATCCATGTTCATCAGGAGTCTCCTTGGCTAAATAAAGTTGTTTTTTTTCTTTCTAAAATACGTTTTATTTTTTGTATGCATTTTTAATACTATAAAATTTGTAATTGAAATAAATTTAAATATTGGTTCAAATTTATTTTATTAAAATTAATTCTACTAGATTTTAAATCAAATAAACATTTTGCTTGAATAAGGGATAAAATATGACAAATAGAAAATTAGAAATTTGAGGATAAAAAGATAAAAATATGTTCCTAGTCAACAAGGAATTTTGATCCTTGGGCGGTGGTTTTGTTATGTGTATGTGTGTTGCATAATGCTTTTCTTCTTTTTGCCCCATTTTTTAGGGTTTGAAAGATATAGCCACTTTGCACTTTGGGTAGGTCAATTATTCTCCTCTTCGATTGGAGGAAAAATTATATAATTAGCTTTAGGATTTTAATTTTTACTCAATATACAACTTTAATACAATATATATTAAATAAATCGTGTGTTTCTAACCTAAATTGACTTATTAAACAATTATTATCATAACCAAAAAATTGAGGGTCGACATAATCTATATGTTCCTCGTCCATTAATTCCAAAATTTAATTCTTTTTTGTTTTAAATTTATTTCCTAACGTTTTTAACCCATTTATTTTATTCTTAACATTTTATTTCACTAGTAGGCCAACATAATTAATAGTATTATTGGCACATAAGATTATTAATAACACCTTTAAAATAACATTATTTTTTTACTGAATCAAAATAACATTATTAAAAACTAAAAAACAACAAAGAATGAAATTATAAATTAATATATATACATACATACATACATACATACATATATATATATATATACACACACGAAAGTATATATTTTGTCTAAAATAATATACATTACATTTTATATTGCTAGACATATGACTGAAATTGAAGTCTAAGTCGAGGGGGAACTTACAGAAATTGTTGGAGGAATAGCCACTGTTGGATCTTCAAAGAACTTATTAGCAAGAGCCAAGGCAAGCAGACTACTTTTCATTCCTGGCATTAGATAAATGAAGTTATTGAAGCAACATGCTATTATAGGCATTTGATGTATGAAAATAGAGAAATTGAGTACCAGTTGTCTCAAAGGAAATTGTTAATTGCAGTGCCTTCACATCAAGAGAATCATTGAAGACAAATCCACTGAAGATATAACCAGCTATAAAAGATGACAAATGAAAAGCAACAACAAGCAACAATAAACACCAAAGCTAAACAACGAGAGGGGAAGCTAACAGCGTAAAATATAAAATCCTATTACTACTATTATCTAGTCAATAAAAATAGCTAGTTAAACATGTAACTGATGTGGCATCTAATTTATCAGATGACAGAGGCACAAATCTAGTACAAAAATATCATCATATATTCAAACCAAGTTGTCTATGTTAACATGATTAAATATCTTCACAAATACACAAAAAAATGAACCAAAAATACAGATACAGCAGGGCCATAATTAAAGAAACCTGACACACTCACTATCTTTCCACTCCACTATTGATGAAAGTCAATGTAGAAACCAAAAGACTTCAATTGTCAAGCACTTGCAGTCATTTATTTTTCAGTTTTCTTAAACATGATACGAGTACATTAAATGTGAGCTTTAATTGAGTTCACAATTACTTTCTCCCTCACTTTAGTTGCCTGAAACAAACAACCACAAAATACAGTTATTCAGTGCATTTCACAACACAACACAACACATGCAAAGGATGTAAAAATAAAAATGAAAATGAAAACTTAAAACAAATAAACCTCTTTTTGCCAATCTGTTAGTGATGTTACAATAGCAAAAATAATGAATTGTGTAACAAAGCCTGATAGAGTTCCCATCCAAAGGCCCTTGGCTCTTAGTTGCAGACGAAAACCTAATAACAAACCCATTGGAATTCCCTCAAGATAATAAGAGAAAAAATGGAAAAGAAGGAATCATAAGAAAAAGAAAAGAAAAACACACTAACTCGTTGGTGATAAAACTGATGAACTTGGATACGCATTTGTGAACGGTCTCTTTGGCATCCTTGGCGATTTTTAGTGCCTTCGTCATTATACAACTTATGTTAGCGATAGGGAGGTACTTGTCATGCTCACGCATGTTAGAGCGAGGGCTGTTCTCGCCGCTCTCGTGGTTACCACCGCCTGGACTCGTCGGACCATCTGCCATGCTCGTCAAAACCCTAATTTGAGAAAGGAAAACATGGTGAAATTGAAACCCTAGAGAAGAGGGGTGTGTGAGTTATGAGTTATGTTGCGGAAAGGGAAATGTTAAGAAGGATACCTTGGTTGGGTTGTAAGGAATTTGTATTTGGCATGAGATCGGTGAAAAAATCTAAAAATAAGAAAGGGTGAAGAAGAGAAGAAAAGAAAAGGAGAAAAGGCACATCCGTTAGGCATAAAAAGGAAAGGAAGAAAAAATCTAAAAAATAGAGATATAATGATGTGGCGCAAAAGAACATGCTCCGCTTTTGCCCCCGCAGAATGAAAGGCGGTTCTCGCTTTGGACACAAAAGTCTGCTCCTCCATTCCATGCGCACACACAAAGATATGAAAGACAAGTTTTGTTTAGGCTTGATATGGATCTCGCGTTGAGGTTTAGGTGGAAGAGAGTGTGGGTTTTGGTTCTGCCAGTTTTGGGAGTTGATAGTTAGAGAAAGAAAGGGTGAAGAAGAAAACACGGAGGAAAAGAAGAAAAAGAATCTTTGAAATTTGGGGGTGATGATGAGGCTTAGGGTTTGCCAAGAGAGAGGGGTACTGAGAAGTAGAAGTGAGCTTGTATGCGAGGGTCTTTTTTAGAAACCTCAACATCGGTTTTTGAAAAACCGATAAGCATTCACAACATTGGTTTTTAAAAAGCCGATGTTAAAACCATTTTGTCAACATCGGTTTACAAAAATGCCACCACACTTTAGCTAACATCGATTTTCATAAAAGCGATGTTAAATTGACATTATTAAAAGCTTTTTTTTTTAGTAGTGCCACTATGATGCCTTTCATAACATTTCCTTTGTACTTTCATGGCTTTCATCTGAAGAGCTAATTAAACACTTCTTCTAGTTTAATGTTATGCAAAGAATATTTTTCATGGTTGTGAGCTCTAATTATTTTTAATTGCTTTTCTAATTTTTAGGTATTTATATTGTTAAAAACAATGATTTGAATACAATAGGGGGGAGGGGTTGAATTGGATTTTCGAGTTCAGGCCCAAATTTAATTTTCTCAAAGAACTTTTAGCACTTCAAATGATTTAGGACCAATTAGGTGTTGTTGAGAATGATTTATGTTAGATACAGGGGGAGCATGAAGGTGGATCAAGATACATACTGAAGATGAATGAGTGTTTTAGCTTTGTTCATGCCATTCAATTGAAGGCATTCGTAATTGCTTGATGTAGGAGAGAATCATCCTATGATCGATTGCATTGCATTAACATCATTCATTTACTTGCATTCATGATTTTACATAAGCACATGGTTTGTGAAAAGGTTTGAGGTTTCATGATTGCATCAAAGCAAAGTGCTCATGGTTTTATGTTTTTGGAAAAACTATTTTTTCACTGTTTTAATCAATTACCACACATTGGTAATCTGTTACCTGAGCTTTGAAGAGCAAAATAATCGATTACCAGCATTAAGTAATCGATTACTCAATATAAACATAAAACAAGACATGATTGTGTTAATTGATTACGATTTATCAGTAATCGATTACTTAGTTCTAACACAGAACAGGACATGACTGTTTTAATCGATTATCATTTATCAGTAATTGATTACTTAGTTCATTTATGGAACAATGTATCCTTGAAGTAATCGATTACAGGTCAAAATAATCGATTACTTTGTTTATGTAATCTTTCCAGAAAATTGAAGAACATTTTAATCGATTACATTTATACTTAATCGATTACAAATGAAGATTTAATTGATTATTTAGGCGACTTAATCGATTACATTCAGTTACAACTATTTTTTTATAAATAGCTGAAGGCTTTTCTAAAAACATATACATTACAACTCTACGAAATTCTAGAAGTTTTCATAAGCCTTCTGAGATTGAGAAAGGTTACTCTGAGTTCTAAAGTGCTTGACCCACAAATTCAAATCTTCATGGTGTTTTGAAAGATTTCTTGGGCAAGACAACAAAAAAGCTTTTTGGAGAAGAAGTTCTAAAATTGCTTTTCATTTCAATCCTTTTTGGTAACTCATATTCATTCATATTTAGTTGATCATCAGGTTGTTTCTCTCCATTTGCTTTGCTTGTAAATTCATCTTTGAATTTTTAGTTGTTTGTAACTATTACAAGGGTTCTTGAAGTTTTTCTAGAGTGAGTTTCTCTAGAGAGAAAGAGTAGAGAAGGGTTCTCTATGTCTTGATCACTAGGAGTCTAATAGGGTTTTAGATTAGAAGAACTGAAATTATGAATAGTGGAACTCTAATCTAGTTTTGATTAGAAGAAACTGGATGTAGCTTATCTTGTTAAGATGTGAATCAGTATAAATTCTTGTGTTGATTACTTTCTTTTAATCTCTTCAAGTTATCTTAATTTGTGGTTTTTGGTGAAGCATTCTTGGTTTATTTGTGATAAAGATCCTTTAACTCTGATTTTCTAAAGATTTTAAAAAGGCCAAGTTTAAACCAATTCACCCCCCTCTTGGTTATTGTGTGTATTCTCATTGTTTTCAATTTATACACCCTAAATTCAACTGCATATTCATATATGATGCACAATTTCACAACATATAAATGTTCATATAAAAGAGTACACACTTTTTTTAAATCGATTTGTTTTGTCGACACCAAAGACGTATAAAGCATCAAACCCTTGAAATGTTTAATGATAACAAAGTTATTAAGGTTTGAAATGACGTGTTAAGTTTGTAGAAAATTAAAAACATCCAATAGTGAAAAGGTATATCTTTTTATTCTAGATGTAACCATTGTTTTTGAAAAATAGTTAGGCATCTAACACCCCTTTTATGAAAAGTGTCCGATATCTTATAAGTTTTCTATAGCGTCCAATAGAACAAGCATCCAAAGTTCTCTTTCCTATATGTTCATTTTTGTTAAGGCTTCATATAAGCTTTAATAACTAATTCTCATATAAGTTGAAACCTATGAGAAATCCTCTTTGAAAGACTCTAACATTTCAATATCTCAATATTAAATGAAAAGTAAGATATTTTGTTCTGTAAGTACAACCCTAAGAAAAAGTAAGTCAATATCAAGACATAGTACAAAAACAAAATAGAACAAAAGAAGGAATTAATAAAGGAGCAGGTTTCTACGTCAGAAAAGTAAATACATTTTGGTACAAACTGACTAGAAGACAAGACAATTAACTTCCCTCTTTATTGTCTAAGGAAGACAAGTCACAAAGAATAATGTGAAGTTCTCTCATGCATTAAACGAAGATTCAAAATAGAAAAAAAATGAAGATTGAAGCTCTAGTTCTCTCAACGAATATATTATTTTAAGGTATGTAAGCAAGACTTGAAGATCAAAGAAAAAACTAATAATATTCAACTCATTTAAGTAGGACATTTCATCATGAGCCCACCAATCATCTGAAAACAATATGAACACACAATTAACCAAGGAGGGGGTGAATTGGTTAAAACAGGGAATTTAAATTTTTCTTTGAAACTAGCAGCGGATTAAAGATCGTATCACAAGTACACCCTTTTTAAAACTGAAACTTTCAATCAATCAAGATTCACCCTTTCACTTCAAGCAATAGTAGAAAATCCATCTGTTGATCTTGAAAAAGATTAACCACAAGATAAGCAAATTAAGACAGCTAGATGAGAATTAAGATAACACCAAATCTATACTGGTTCACTCCTCAAAAGAGAAGCTACATCCAGTTTCTTCTAACCAAACCTTGGCTAGAGTTCCACTATATCAAAATTTGTTCTTTACAAGCTTACAAGTGATCACCCTTTATCAATCCTAGATAAAGAACTGAAATATAAACCCCCTTCATGTTAGTATCTAGGTGTCTTAGAGACAATCTGATTTATTAGTTGAACACATTGTATTATTTCATGATTAATAAGAGCAAACTTTATCTTTATCATATTTATGTCTCACCTATATTTATAGTAGTATGCATTTAAAGATAAAGGCCCTAGAAATAGAACAAGTGTACACTCGAGGATCTATGATAGGGATCATGATCTTGAGGATTCGAGGACACTACATGTTTATTGGCTAAAGTTTGTTCCTAGTCTTGAATCATCAAGGAAGGGCATTGATGATCTTAATAAGACTAGTACGACATCTTCTACTTGTATAGGGATACAAGGTAGGGACCTCATGGAATGCAGACATGGTGATGCCTTAGCTGATGTCGTGGGTGGATTTGTTAGGGAACAGATGACACTAAACTGACCCGCTGAGAGACTCCACAAGGATTCTTTAAAATATCATTGGATTTGTAAACTCTATCATCTTTTGGTAGCGTAGATGGTCCTAGACTTGAGGATTTCATTGAATATTGTGTCCTAGGGTTATACTTTTATTGTACGACTCTATCCGCCTGAAAATGGAGAGAACAATGTACTCTTGGGTATAACCTGAATACATGAGTATAGATGGACATGCCGAAAGGACTCACAATCCCTTACGAGGGATTATTCGTTCACAAGATCGGTAGGGCTTGGATGACTTCTAGTTGAATTGGGAATCTATGCATAGTAAGAGATCATGAGGAGTCATGATCTGTCTTAGAGTCAATAGAAGAAGATTCCTAATTTCTGTGAAAAGCTATATTTAGTCAATAAAGAAAGATGATACTTTATCCTTGCTCTTGACTAAATGTGAATGACGATGTGAGGGATGATGGAGACACGATATCCAAATTAGAAAGGTAGATCACTTGATCAACTTAAATATTTCGAGGGCCGCAGAGCATTGCTAGTGTCTTATGTGGTCATTAAATGAATTGGTCTTGTTAAAAGAGTTTAATTGGTCCAAGTTTATTATGTCAGTGACTAAATGGGCCTAAAGGGTCACACACAAAGATTATTCTTTGTTGCAAGTTATAGTGAGTTTGGGCCAATAATTAGTTATTGGGCTTTATGAAGACTATGAGTTAAATTGGGTTAGAGTTGGACTTCAAGCCCACTTGAATCATGCGTCCTATTTGGGACATTAGTGGTGAAATTGGTTTCTCCACTAATGGGCCCAAACGTGTTGACAGGCCCGATGGGCCTTGGGCCATGAATCCTAGTAAGTCAAGGAGTTGACTTGACCAAAATAAGTTTTGGGCAAATTCAAAATTTAAATTTGAAATTTGAATTTGAATTCGAATTTGACTTGACCAAAATAAGTTTTGGGCAAATTCGAAATTTAAATTTGAAATTTGAATTTTGAATTCAAATTCAAATTCAAATTACGAACTCGGATAAGATTGAATTTATATTTGAATTTAAATTTCAAATTTGAAATTTGAATTTGAATTTTAAATTCTATGAGGTTGGGTATAATAACCAAGGCTAAAAAAAATAAAAAATAATAAAAAAATTTGGTGGCCTATCTGCAAAGTGGCGCGATTAGCGGATATCCAACGCCAGTAGCGCCAAAATGCGCTAAAAGGCCATTTGTCTCTGGAATTTGGCACAGATAGCGTGAGTTTGGAGCGATTAGTGCTGAAACACGGGCAAGGACACTATAAAAGGCCATTTTATGCGTTTTGGGGCAAAAAAACTCACCTTTCTTCTTCCTTGTTGCGTTTCTGCCATTGTTGAATGAGAAAAGCTCCATACCCACTCAACCATTGACCAAAACACTTCTCTTCTAACATGAAAGTTGAAGGGAACTACTCAATGAGCTAGATTCTATCATCACTTTTCTCTGAAAACCATCAAACGGAGAGATCGCATTTGCTAGGGTTTTTCCCAAAGTTTGATTTTTGAGGGGAAAGGAGGCGTCCTTTGGAGCTTAGGAGGTTGTTGTGATGAAGGATTAGCCTTGAAATATAATTTTTATGGACTTTGGAATTTGGCTCTGAGAAATGTATGAGTAGGATGAATGTTGGTTAAATTGATGAGATTATGCTATTTATGAGCCTAGATGCTTTTACAATATGTGCTCAGGAGACTATATAAACGGTGAAATTGTGTTGAAGTAACCGTTTTAGCCATGTTGATAATCATTGAAATGTGACATGGATAGAGTGTTAGACTCTTTGAATTGGTTGATGCAGAGTCATTGGGAGACTCTAATGCCTTGGTTAGGCCGGGATAGATCCTGCTGGGGGTCTGTAAGTCACTGGTTAGGTGACTAGTTTTTATAACTTAGAAAAAGAGGGTTAAATGGAAAAGAATCACCTTCCTTTTATTTCTAACGGTTGAGAACCGTTGTTGATTACTTGTGTGTCTTTGTATAGGGCATGACACCGAGGGTGTCAGTGGCGGAGACCACAGTTCAGGGATTGGATAACAGAGCATGTTTTGACAGGTAAGTTCTTTGCTCTTGGGAGTGTTTCCCATTGCCTGAGTTTCACCATACTCTGAGGGAGTGATGGTTGCATACATGATTCATATGCATTGAATTGGATGTTACAGCTTTCCTCATGATAATATGTATGCTTGTTTCTGTGCTTGTGTATGGTTGCCTTTCGGATTAATCTTCTGGCCAGTTAGATAGATATGGACCTCCATAGGAGTAGAGTGCAACTCCTAGTCGGTTTGCTCACGTAAAGGGTGTATGATCCCTTAAGACCACAGATAGGTGGTCCCGTCGCGGTTGAAGCCTATTCTCGGAGGTGCCATATATGTGCATCCATGTATAAAGGGATAGCTCCCGATGGGATGGCGCATGTGTGAGTTCTAGTCTCACACTGAGGACTAAGAGTCTTGATGCTGATGATGATGCATCTTTGGTGGGCGTAGTACCGCAGATACACATTTGAGCTAGAGAATGTCTATGTGTTGTTATAAGGGCCAGGAGATCTGGTGTTATGATGCCTTTGATGTTGTGCGTCATGGAAGTGAGCCAGGGGGAGGAGAAGCCTCCAAGAACCCTAAGCTTACTGGGATTGTATCTCACCCCGTGTGTAGGGATTATGTTTTTGCAAGTGATACATCTGGCAGAGATGATGGGTCCCAGGGTGGGAGGCCCCAGTAGGGACAGACACTGTGTAGCTATTGCCAGTATTGTGAGAGCATTGTGGCTCACTGTTTTATATTTATGATGTATTTTGTACCCCTACGAGGGAAGATGTGCGTGCATATATATTTTGGATCCTGTATGGATTGTGATGTGCTAACGCTTTATATGTTGTACCCTCTTGTGAGGATGTGATCTGTGAGATCACGGTACAGGGTGTCTATACTTTTGTATAGCCACAGTAGTGGTTTTTGTTGATGTATATATGTATATACCCAGATATATATATATGTGGCCTTTGATTCTCCTGTTGTATCTGTATGGACTTTATTGTTTTTATCTATCGTTCTTTATGTTATCTGGATCAAAAAGGCTAATTGTGGTGCCTTGGCATTCGTAATAGGATTTATGGATACTAACCATACATAATGAATCAAGAATATGGTTTTGAAAGGAAATGACGATGACGTCATGTTTTTATTAAAACGCTTATGTTGGTTTTTATTGATCTTAAATTAATTTTTGCGTTAATCTGATTAAGTAACTGTTAATACACCGGATGCATACGGGGTGTTACATTAGGTTGTTGAGGATAATTTAAATTATCTAAATGAATTATCCAATAAAGATTGGATGAAGATTCTATCAACAACATTGTCATTTGAATTCCGAATTCAAATGAGTTATTGTTGCAACAAACTTTGGAGGGAGGAGAGGGAGAGAAGGTGGTAGTTTTTGGAGAGAATCTTGCTAGATTCTTTTTCAAATTTTCCCAACAACTTGGGCTGATTTGGACTGAGAGGATAATGCAATGCAAAAACTGAAAACAATATGAATACACCCAAATACCAAGAGGGGCGTGAATTGGTATAAACTTGACTTTTAAAAACTATTACAAAATCAGAGTTGAAGGATCTTAATCACTTTTAAAACCAATGAAACTTCTATTCAATCAAATCACTCAGTCCAAGATTCCAATGAAAAAAAATTGCACTTGTTGAGTAATGAAGAAATCACAACAGTTTAAGAGATCAAGATAGCAAAAAGAGATAGAACAATAAAAAGTAACACAAGCATATATATTGGTTCACTTCTCAAGAGAAGCCACATCCAGTTCTTCTAATCAAACTAGATTAGATGTCCGCTAATTCAAATGTGTTCTGTACAAGCAATGACAAGTGATCTTCTTTATCAACCATAGACAAAGAATCAGAATTCTAACACCTATTAGAAATCAAATCACAAAGAACCTGAGAACCCTACTCAGATCTTTACCCCTAGAGAACACTACTCTAGAACGCTTGAAAGAAACTATTTGAACTTAGACTTACAACAGAAATTTGAAACACAGAAAAATCTAAAAAGAAGATTCAAGAGAGACACAACCTGTGATCCTTAATGGATGAATGAATGCACAAATGAAGTTACCAATCAAATCTAGGTTGCATGAATGTTAAAGCTACGAATCTACTCTCTTAAACTTATTCTCTAAATCTTTCCTTAACTTATTTTCAACTATGAAGCAAATGATCTTTTGATCTTAAGCAAGAAATCTAATACTCAAAAAATTGATTTTTGGACCTATGAGAGCTTTAGCTTGTGTTGGGTATTTCATAATCTCTGATAGAAGGAAGTCTATGACTATTATAAATCGCAGAACCAAGCAGCTTTAAATAGAAAACAGTTTTAATAGACAATAATCGATTATTACGAAAAGTAATCAATTAAAATGTTCTTGAGACAATCTGAAAAGTTTTCATGAACAATGTAATTGATTATTCAATGAAGTAGTCGATTAAAGAAGTCAGTCTCAGTTATGCAATAAGCCTTGGTAATCGATTAAGGCAGTCATGTGCAATTTTCAGACTAAGCCTAGGTAATCGATTACAAATTGTGGTAATCGATTAAGGCAGTCATGTGCAATTTTCAAATTAAGCCTAAGTAATCGATTATAGATTGTGGTAATTTATTAAGGCAATCATGCATGTTTTAGAAACACATCTATGTAATCGATTACGATCAGCTTGTAATCGATTAAAGTGTTCTTCATGGCTTTTCCATAATCAAACAGAAACTGGTAATCGATTATATCCTTGTGTAATCGATTAACGCAAACGAAGCCATGGAATGTTTCTTTTTCAAATGCACAGATAAAACCTTAAGTTCTTTTCTTAAAACATCTTATGCATGAAATATGTTTATGCTTTAAGCAATGCAAGGATCACAAGATATGCTTCTTAAACCACTTTACAAATTACAAATGCCTTCAATGAAATGGCATGTAAAAAGCTAAAATCTTCAAGTGACAAGGGCTTCATCCTTGATCTTCTTCTTCAGCTCCTCCTATATCCAACAGTAACCTCATCTCACCTTAAATAGGCACCTATGTATGGAGGATTGAGAGAGAGAAAAATTTTGCCCCTTCCTCTCTTGGTTCTGAATCAAGTTCTAGTTTTTTCCTCTACCTCATCTTCTCTCCTCTTTTGTTGCACCTTCACCTAACCTCAAGGCACCTTCATAGTCTTGAGAAAAGAAACCAAATACTTGAAAGCCTCATACCTTACATGTATCTGGCAAGCCACCAAGGAGAAGGAGGAATCAAGGAGAAGAAGAAGTTCTCACTTGCAAGAAGGAGATAACCATGTGGATCACCATTGGAGGGTGTCATCTTCTTTGAGTCTTCAAGTGATAATCTAAAACCCCAACTTATTTCAATGAGTACTTCCTAAGCACACACACATGAGGTGGATAGATGGTCTATGTTTCCACATAATTTTTTTTTGTTTTTACCCTCATGTGAGCACACTGTGGTTGGACCAAGGTGCTACATTTTTCGAACTTTCACTTCAGACTTCTAATGATCAATAACTAGAGAACCCTTCTCTATTCTTCCCTCTAGAGAACCCTACTCTAGTAAATATTTAAAGAACTTCTTTGAAATAAGAACTTACAAGAAACAAAAGTAAAAAATGAATTACTACAATAGTTTAAAAGAGAAACAACCTTATGATCCTCAAAATGTGAGTGAATGAATTTACCAAACATAAATCAGGTTGAAAAGAATGCAATCTTGAAATCAGCTCTCCATGAAAATTCTTGTCAAATCTTGTCCAAAATAATTTGATCAATGATGCATGTGTTTCTTGGTTTTGGAACGAGAGCTATGTATCTAAATATATATTTTCTCATAATCAGAGGGCTTTTGAAAGTGATGGAAAATTTGAATTATTAAGTTTTGTCCAAAGCAAAAGAGTCAACAACTTTTTATAGAAAATTAATTCAACTGAATGTAATTGATTATTTTAACTAAAGTAATCGATTAATATCATTTTTAATTGATTAAAGTGTTCTTAGTTCTTTTTGGAAAAGATATATGAGCAATGTAATCGATTAAACCGCTATGTAATCAATTACTACAGACAATCTCTGTTTCAAAACGTGCTAATGTAATCGATTACGATTAGATGGTAATCGATTAACCTAGGGAGACATATTCTATTTTTGTAGTGTGTAATCGATTACCATTTCCTTCGATTAATTAGTTCTTCATGGCTTAAGTAATAGATTACCAATGCTGGTAATCGATTAAGTCAATGCACAATGTGATTTTCCAAAACTTAACCATGAGATTTGCTTCTTTATGTAAACATGAAAACCTTTATGCTTTTCACAAATCATGTATGCATGCTAATGATCATGTTTATGCAATGCAAGAGATCATAAGATGAGGCTCTTAAACAACTTAACAAATTATAAATGCCTTCAATTGAATGGCATGTAAAAAGCTAAAATCTATTTTAAGACACATGGCTTCATCTTGTGTTGATCCTCTTCCAACTCCCCCCTGTATCTTACAATCTCCCCCTTTTTAGCTTTGATCATGCCAATTTGCAATTGAACATTGTTATCCTTCATGTGCTTTTGAGGGATGAAAGATAGGAGCTTTATACTTGATAACCTGCAATCAAATCAGCTTTTTGCCAAGAGCAATTGTCATGTATGTTTGCATAAACAGTATACATTCCTTGTATTGCTCCCCCTATCTTAGATAATTTTACATTAAGTCTAGATAAGAGCAATATCAACAAGCATATTATTCATTTAACTTGTACTTGCACATCATGTTCATTTCATTTTTCTCCCCCTTTTGGCTTATCAAAGACAAAACATATCTTTGTAGAACAAGATAAGCAAGGAAGATGTAAAACAAGAAACAAAATTTTTATTCAATCATTCATAAGTGCAGTACATGAAACTGTAACAATCATAAAGTAAGAAAGAAAATTAACTGAAAACAGATAAAAATAACAAGAGAGTAAAACCACCGCAACCTAAGAGCAAGAAATTACAACAACTAATCTATAGATTGTCAAAGTCTTTGAGAGTCATCCTAGTCTCAATGTTTTCTAGCCTAGTTGCAATCTTCTTTTGAATCATTAGAGATTCAAAAGGAGTATACTACTGTTGAGCAGGAGCAGCTTCATCATCTTCTTCTTCTTCTTCTTCACTTTCTTCAGCACCAACTGGTGGAGCTTACTCTCTAGCCATCATCCACCCATTAGGGGTCTTCACCAAGCCAAGCTTGTCGAGGTGCTTCACAGTGATGAGGTTGTTGGTTGTGTCCATAATCTCATTGGAGATATCCACTCCAAAATAATCAATGAACATATAAACCAAAACAACATAAGCAAATTGGTAACTGATTAACCTCTTGGATTTCAACATTGTCTTTTTAATGATGAGAATCCAATTCAGTTGGGTTGATGTTTTCATCCCATAAACCAGTTGTAAATCATCATTAGTCACTTGAGCATGGTTGGATGATCTAGGTGTGAGGATGTATGTTATGATGTACTGAAGAAGCCTATCTTCACCAGTCATGCTTCCAGTTCCAAGTCTCAACTTCAGCCTTATTTTGAAGGTCTTGCGGCATCCCTCTATGGGTGTCACTCTTGTTGTAGCCTTCAATTTCTTCCTCAAATTTCCTAACTCCTTCATAGGAAATTCCAGCAACTGCATGCCATACTTCTACAGTTATTTCCATTACCACTCCATTAACTTGGGAGCGGATAATAACATCCATGCTAACCTTAGCACAGGTGTAGAACACCTTCACCAATTCAAGGTGGAAGGTACCCTTCATCTCCACAAATTTCTTCAACCCATAGAGCTTCTATCACGGCAGGGAATTGGAATCCCTCAGCAACAAACCAATCAAGGTCAAGGTACTTGGGAGGGCAGACCAATTTGGTGGCATTGAACTGCATATAGCTCTGCCTCATCGTCATTAGAGAACCAGGAATTTAACCTGTTCACAGCTGCATTGGATGATTCCCTAGCCTTTCTTTTGCTGGATTTTGATCTTTTGGGAGCAGACATGATGAGTTTTGGGTGAAAGAATGAATGGGAAGATGTTTAGGATATAAGAGACAGAGAAAGCACAAAACAAAGGCACAATTTGCATAAGGGAGAGAGAGAAATTTTCAGGTGTGAGATTTTCTCTCTTGCAAAGCTTGTATTTATAGAGTTTTTGGAGGTTTATTTTTGAATTTCAAATATTAGCAACAACAAAGTTTGAAATTTGAATTTAAGATAAGATTGTCAGTTTAGATTTCCAAAAAATATTGCAGTTTTTGCAGAAATGCCATAGATAATCGATTACACAAGCCTCGTAATCAATTATTTCAAGGCAAACAGAGCCTTTGAAACACAGCATAATCAATTAAAACAAAGTGTAATTGATTACTCCAGAGAGTTTTGTAAACTGATTCAGTTTTCAAGCATTTAGTAATCGATTACAACATGTAATCGATTATTCCAGAGAAAGTTTAGTTCTGGAATAGTTTTGAGCTTCATATAATCGACTTATTCGCTAATGTAATCGATTACTCCAGAGAATTTATGTTTCTGGATTCAGTTAAAACATCAAGTAATCGATTAATTTGTCACAGTAATCGATTACTCCAGCAAGGTTTTGCTTCAAAAAATCCTTTAAGCTTCAACTAATTGATTACTTCGCACAGTAATTGATTATTCCAGTCAACTATGCAGATTGAACAGTGTTTTTCAGCAGGATTTGCAATTTCAATCATATTTGATACATGGCCAATTTTTCAGTGAATTATCATGTAGTAAGGCAAATTATCAGCATGCTAGCATATATTAGATTCATCAAGGATACCTAGCATGTTTCTAAGTGCATAGAATCTATCTCTAGTCAAGAGTTTAGTGAATATATCAGTCAGTTGATTATTTGTATCAACAAACTCAATTAAACAATTACCCTTTTGGATGTGATCTCTAAGGAAATGATGCCTTATCTCAATGTGGTTGGTCCTTGAGTGCATTATTGGATTCTTGGATATGTTGATAGCACTTGTGTTGTCACATAGCAAAGGTATTTCCTTTGATTCTACACCAAAATCTTGTAGTTGTTGCTTCAACCATAAGCTTTGAGCACAACAACTTCCAGCAGAGATTTACTCAGCCTCAGCAGTTGAAATAGCAACACAAGATTGTTTCTTGCAATATCATGAGATCAATGAGCTGCGGCATGTTCCACTAGTGCTTTTCCTGTCCAATTTGCACCCTGCAAAATCAGAATCTGAGTATCTAATTAAGTTTAGTAATGCACCTTTGGGATACCAAAGACCAACTCTTGGTGTTGATTTGAGATATTTAATGATTCTCTTGATTATTGTGAGGTATGATTCTTTAGGATTTGCTTGATATCTTGCATACAAACACACACTCAACATGATGTCTGGTCTACTTGCACACAAACCTACCTTGATTCTTTATGATTTGCTTGATATCTTTGTATTTTGACTCATCAACCTTCTTTCCTTTTTCATCTCAATCAAGGTAGGTTGAGGTTGCCATTGGAGTTGCAGCATCCTTGCTTTTCTCCATTTTAAACATTTTGATCACTTCATAGCAGTATTTGGTTTGGCTTAGAAATGTCCCATTGTTCATTTCCTTCACTTAAAGTCCAAGAAAGAATGTTAACTCTCCCATCATAGACATTTCAAACTCATTATGCATTGAGATAGAAATTTCCTTGCACATAGATTGATTAGTTGAGCCAAATATTATATCATCAACATATATTTGAACCAACAAGATGTCATTGCCATTTTTCTTGATGAACAAGGTTTTGCCCACTTGTCCTCTTATGAAGAATTAGCTAAGCAAGAAGTTGCTCAATCTTTCATACCAGGACCTAGGAGCTTGTTTTAAACCATAAAGAGTTTTTCTTAGTTTAAAAACATGGTTTGGATATTTGAAATCAACAAAACCAGGAGGTTGATCAACATAGATTCCCTCCTCAATATATCCATTTAGAAAAGCACTCTTTACATCCATTTGAAATAGTTTAAAATCCATCAAACATGCATATGCAAGCAACCGCTAATAGCCTCTAAACTTGCTACTGGAGCATAGTTTTCATCATAGTCTATGTCTTTCTCTTGGTTGTAACCTTTTGCAACCAATCTAGATTTATTTCTTAATATGATGCCACTTTCATCAAGTTTGTTTCTGAAAATCCATTTGGTGCCAATAGGCTTGTGAGAAGAGGGTCTAGGAATAAGTTCCCAAACTTCATTTCTCTTGAACTGATTTAGTTCATCATGCATGGCAATCATCTAATGTTCATCAAGCAAAGCTTGGTCAATGCTCTTAGGTTGGATTTGTGAAACAAAAGCAATATCACATCATAGATTTCTTAGTGAGGATCTAGTAGAAACTCCCTTAGAAACTTCACCAATAATGTTGTTGTCAAGGGAGAGGTCTCTTGTAGTTCTCCAATCCTTAGGCTTTTGGATAGGTGTTGACTATTCTATTTCTGCATTTGGTTCTTCCTTTTCTTTTTCTTTTAATCCATTAAATTGTATAAACTCTTCTATTTGACCTGCATCAACATCACACTTCTTTTCCTCTTTGGAGGAGTTAGATTCATCCCAAATAACATGTACAAATTCATCCATGCACAAAGTTATTTTATTAAAGACTCTATATGCTTTACTTCGTAATGATCATCCAAGAAAGATTGCTTCATCAGCTTTAGCATCAAATTTGCCAAGAAATTCTTTATCATTGTTTAATATAAAACACTTGCGGCCAAATGCTCTTAAGTGAGAGATGTTTGATTTTCTACCTTTGCATAGTTCATAAGGGGTTTTCTTTAAAATAGGCCTTATGAGTAATCTATTCAAAGTGTAGCAAACTGTACTTACCGCATCAGCCCAAAAATGTTTAGGTAAATTTGTCTCATTAAGAAGAGTTCTTGCTCCTTCTTCAAGGGATCTATTTTTCCTCTCCACGACACTATTTTGTTGAGGTGTTCTTGGAGCTGAAAAATTATGGTTGATTCCATTTTCTTTACAAAACTTTTCAAAGTACTCATTTTGGAATTCACCACCATGATCACTTCCTATTGAGATAATTTTGCAACCTTTTTCATTTTGAATGAGCTTGGCTAATTTCTAAATGCCATGAAAGCATCACTCTTGGATCTTATGAACAAAGTCCATGTGAATCTTGAATAATCATCAACAATAACAAGCCCATAGATATTACCCCCTAAACTCATAGTTCTAGAAGGACCAAATAAATCCATATAAAGCAATTCAAGGGGTTTTGAGGTGGAAACAAAGTTTTTATTTTGAAAAGAAATCTTAGTTGGTTTCCCCTTTTGACAAGCAGCATATAGTTTGTCCTTCTCAAACTTAATTTTAGGCAAGCCAATGACTAAGTCCTTTCTTATAAGCTTGTTCACATGATGCTGTTAGACTTTTGGCAAGCGTACCAATTGTCGTTGTAAGTTACAAAATTTATAAAAGTTCGTCTCCACAGGGACTTGTGCTACTCAGTTTATCCAAATAGAATTTAACAATTGAATAGTTATGTACAACGAGTATGGTCGAAGTTTTGATGGTTTTATAGAAATAAAGAAAAATTACGAAAAATTACGGAAGCTAATAAAACGATTTTAATTAACTAAAGAAAAGCGTAGGATTGGGTTTCATCATTTATACCTCGGTATCCAATTAATATTACCATGTATAAATCATTTTCTATTATTATTGATGCACACATTAATTAACCTCGAATCGATTCCTCGCAATCGAGTTCTAAGGATATTTACCGAATATCGATCCCTCGCATATGAAGTAAATAACCCAGCATTACAATCATAATCGCGTGTTATTTGCAATCTAAACATTATGCTCTATTCCTAGCAACATAACGTAAAGAGTAAAATTATTCAGTTCAAATCCTAAGAGTACTTTCCAGTTAAACTTAGAATCCAATTTCATGAAACTAGTGATCAAGTAGAATCAAGCATTAAGAACGGAATAAAATTACCAATAATAAATAGAAAAGACTTATGCATAAATAAATATTAAAAGAAATACTTAAAAGTAGAAGATTACATCCAATCCATAAGAGAAACTAACCAAGCATGAAGAGAACCTCCTTAAGAGAAGAATTGATGAAGGACCCCATCACCGCTTCTTTTCGGCAGAGTCTCCACACTAAATTTCACTTCTCTCATTTTCCTAACCTACCTAATACTAATATTTAAGAGCCTAAACTAAAGAAAAAGCTTAGAAGAAGCAAGGAAAAGAAGAATGGAGGTTGAGAGGAATGATTTTGGCCTTGGGGGGTGCTTGGGTATTTATAGGGCTGGCCTAGTCGAGTTTGGTCGCCCAAGCGACCATTTTTGCCTTTGTTTGGTCGCTTGGGCGAGTTAAGACCAACTTGCAGCCCCAGTTGCACGTTGGCCAATTGAAGGCCCATTTGCAGCTTTAATTTGCCCAGGCGACCAAAATACACTATATTAACTCGCTTGGGCGAGTTAAAGTACCTCCAGAAGCTTCTTTTTGCCTGATTTGCTTTTTGCACCCCCAGGTTTGCTGTTATGAGTCTTTTTTGGGTCTGATTTGCTTTCTGCACCTCCCAGGTCTGCTATGTAAGCCCTCCTTACTTGCTTTGCTTATTCGGAAGCCTCGAAAATCCACGGAATCTATCAAAATACAAGCACGATTGGATTAATCTTCCAAAATATGAAAACAACATTTATCCTAGGTTTTAGGGCAAGTTCATAGATAAAGCTAATGAAACCAAAAGATAAGTGCCATCACTGAAACATGATTTTAACTGAAATATGGCACTTATCAGATGCATGTTTATGTGACTAGCTCTCCTATGTCATAGCCATGTGTTGTGAATGAATGCATGTTCTATAGAGAGTAAGTAGATATTACCTTTTCTTTTACCTGCATGTATAACCTCACCAGTTTGACCATCACTGTAAGGACTTTTATTTTCGGCGCTTAACCCCGCGCGATAGCGTGGGGATTCAGGTTAGAAAACCCTGTTAAGGTAGTTGCTTATGCTTCCAGGCAACTGAAACCTCATGAAGAGTCTTATCCTACTCATGACTTGGAGTTGGCAGCTGTGGTGTTTGCTCTGAAGATTTGGAGGCACTATCTGTATGGTGCCAAGCTGATAGTGTTCAGTGACCACAAGAGTCTCAGATACCTCTTTGATCAGAAGGAGTTGAATATGAGACAGAGGC
>PYAF01002579.1:181928-216228 GCA_007407185.1 Glycine tomentella
CTAGATATGATACGTATATGAGGAGAGTTCTTCTGAGTTCTTATGTTGTATATTTGATCAATCTGCCTAACTCTGTTAGTATCTGTCTTTATGGTATATGCGTTATGAGAAACTGGATCAGCAGGGGTTTGCTATATGTGTTTTGTGTGTGACTTTTGTGAGATTGATGTTATTTCATACATAATGTATCAAGAAAAGCGATTTTGTGCTTCCGCTGAGTTTTATAAACTATGTTTTAAACGTTAAACTGATATTATGAATGATAACACGTCGGAGGCCTACGGGGTGTTACAATCACATATCAAAAAACAATTGTCATTGAAGGAAAATTTGAATCCTTTATCACATAGTTGGCTTATGCTTAGGAGATTGTGCTTTAAACCTTCCACGTAGAGAACATTTTTTTTTGTATCATGGTTTTAAAGCTATCTCATATGTTTCCTTCTCCAACTATCTTCCCTTTGTTGTTGTTGCCATAAGTGATAAATCCTCTATCTTTTATTGCAACATTTGTAAGCATGGATATGTCACCTATCATGTGTCTGGAGCATCCGCTATGAAGGTACCATAATGATGATTTTTCTCTATGACACACCTGTAACATTCAAATTAAGTGACAAAGAAAGGTACCCAATTTAGGTTGAGTCCATAGGGGTTAGTTGTTTTTCACTTTTTCTTTGGAATCCAAATGCAATCTCCATTAGGCATATAAAATCTTCTAGCATAGCACCTATCAGATGTATGACCTTTCTTCATGTAGTAATTGTAAGTTACAGATTTTGATGCCTTTTCAAAATGAGTCAATTGTTGATACTTAGTTTTTGAAAAGCCTCTTTGATTCTTCTATTTTGGTGGTACAAACTTAGTATTTCCAAAAGGTTTTGCTCCATGTTTGTAACCCAAACCAGAAGTATCTCCAACATACTTTTGTACACTTAGCATTTTATTTAAACTGCATTTTTCTCTATAAAACCTTTTTCAAAAGATCAACCAAATAAGAAATTTCATGATGGAGGTCCAAGACAAGCCAAAGGTCTAAAAGAGGAGCTAGAAGCACTTCCTTTGGTTAGCTTCAAAAGACTAATGACAAGAGCTAGGACCCAAGCAGTTCAAGACCATATTAAAGCCAATTTGGCCAAGCATGAAGTTGCACACCATAGCAAGGATGACAAGAGCTAGATTTTGATGTCTCAAATCCAATATAATCCCATAAATTCCAGCACTTGTTAGAAGAAAGTCAATAAAACATTTGTAAATAAGTTGCTACTACTTTAATCGATTATTTTGGCTTGGTAATCGATTACAGGGTGTTTAGAAGGCATCAAGAATATGCCTCACTGCTTTAATCGATTATTTCAACCATGTAATCGATTATTTAGCCAAAATAATCGATTACTTGGTTTGGTAATCGATTACAAGAATGTCAGCTGGAAGCAGGAATCATGACCTCACTGTCTTAATCAATTAAATGGCTAGTCTAATCGATTATTTCAGTTTCGAACTGACTTAATTGATTACAATAGCGAATTAATCGATTATATCAGTCTGAGATGGCCACTGCACATTTTTGGGGAAGCCAAAGGTCATTTAGGTAAAGCTTGTCTTTCAAGCTACGTTTGGGCTTCATTTTAGCTTGCATTTACATTACATTTAGGGTCATTTAGCTTATTAATTTGTGGTCTATATAAACCACTCACAAACTAATTGTAAGGATCTTTTGATCTTTTTTATGATTAATACAATTTCTGAATTGTAGTGAGAGTTTTCTCTCTTGTTCTTAGTCAAGAACCTCTTATTTCTTATCAATGGCTTCCTAGCTATTGTGGTGATTCTTGCAAGACTTATTGGAATTCCTATTCCATGGTGTCATTCCAACTCATTCCTATTCTTCTTCCACAATCCATTTCTGAAATTAGGAAAACATAAACAGCCCTATTCAAGAGAAGAGTTGAATGCTTTGTTTTGAAGTGAATTGAAGATTGACTTCCATTGCAAGGAAGATTAGGGCAAAAGGTGTTAAGACTCAGGTCAATAACACATTATTTGGTATCTAGAGCTTAATCCTTGTGGGATTCTTCTTCAATTTCAGTTTTGGGTTTTCTTCAAAGGTAAAACACTGCATAATTTCCAAAAACGAAATTCCATTTCAATTCCTTGTTTCTTGTTGTTTTCCTTTGATTCTTGGTGGTTTGGGGTTGTTGTGTGTTCAGCCACAAAACCTTAGTGTTTTCTTCAAGTTCTATGTGATTTCATGTTCTTATGTTCTTCATGTTCTTCATATTTTTCTGATTTTCTAGTCTTGATTCTGGTCAACTTTTGTTTGTAGTGTTTTTGTGTTGTATGACCACTTGTTTTGATTCTACTCTCATGCCTAAACTGAATTGAGTTGTTAGAAGCAAATTTTACAGTTGTTATACATCATATTTTAGTGATTCATTGAATTTCTTAAGGATTTTTGAACTTGTTCAAAAGAAAAACAAAAGTTGAAAAAAAATTGTGAAAGAAAATACATCAATTCTACAGCCAAAGACATTATTGATTAATGGCTGGAAAAGTGAAAGAAAAACAGAATTTAGAAGCAAATTACAAAATTACAAGTTCCAAAAATTTTCCTTTGAACAACAAAATCAAGTGAACTTGTATAACATGCAAATTTGATGAAATTTGGCTTCTAGCAATTGAATTTGATTGGCATATCCTCCTTGTGCAGTTTGGTATAGCCATAGTATTCCTTGAGTTGTCTCATTAAATTCCAATTTGAGTTGTGCTTTTCTAAATTTTGCTTTGTTGCTTGTCCTTTAAATTTCCAAGGTTTTGTCTTAGAATTTTCTTGTTGTTTGGACTCTTGAGTCTAGCCTAGAATCATTTCCTATTTCACTATAGTAAAGAAGCTTGATTTGATTAGAATTTTTTGCTTAAGAACTATAGAGAGGAAAAAGAGTGGAAAAAGGCAAGAGAGAACATTATAGAAAAAGCCTTAAAAGTGTGCAAACACAAGTGAGAGTGACAAACACTTAGAGAGTGATGAGGATTTCTTTATATACTTGTGTTTTCCTAACCATTTTTTTTGAAGATGAGTTCAAGTGAAAGAGATGCTTTGTCACCTAGGTCCTCTAGGTTGATGAAAGCTACGACAAAACAAATGAAAGACTTGAAAACCGAATTGGAGGCCAAAATTGAGGAGAGACAAATGAGGAGTCAACCAATGGAAAGTGTGGATGGAGAGGCTCATAATGGTAGGAGGTTGAGCGAGTATGCTTCTTCTTATGGAGGAAATTATTATGATGAGAGGAGTGAGAGGGAGGATGCGAGAGAAAATAATAATAGAAGAGAAAATCATAGGAGACATAATCCTAGGAGGCAAAATAGAGATGATGAAGATAGGAGAGTGAGAAGAGAAGAGAGAGATGAAAGGAATGGAGGATTGAATGGAGTGAAAATAAAAATTCCAAAATTCCTTGGCAATAATGATCCGGAAGAGTATTTTGAGTGGGAGATGAAAGTAGAACAAATTTTCTCATGCCAACATTTTGATGAAGAAAGAAAAGTTACTCTAGCAACTTTGGAGTTTGGTGGTTATGCTTTGACATGGTGGAACCAAATTAAAGTGGATATAGGGAGGATAAGGAGACAAAGAGTAAATTCTTGGGATGACTTGAAGGCATGCTTGAGAGGAAGATTTGTTCCAGCTTATTATGCAAGGGAAGTCCATAACAAGCTTCAAAGACATTTCCAAGGTGCCAAAAGTGTTGATGAATACTATAAGGAAATGGAGTTGATGATGATAAGGGCTGAAATTGTGAAGGTTCAAGAAGCAACAATGGCTAGGTTCCTTCATGGCTTGAATAGAGAAATTCAAGATGTGATAGAACATCATTCATATGCAAGAATTAAGGAGCTAGTCCACAAAGCTCAAAGGGTGGAGCAACAACTAAAGAGGAGAAAAGCTTCCAAATTCTCCAAGGGGACTGCAACTTCCAGCTGGAGGGACAAGCCTAAAAGGGAGGTTTCTCCTAAGAAAAATAAAGAAGTAAAGGTGGAGAACCCAAGAAAAAAATTGTGGAGCCAACCAAGAAGATCAAGCAATACCAAGTATTTTAAGTGTCTTGGCAAGGGACACATTGCTTCTCAATGTCCTAATAAGAGAACTATGATTTTGCTTGAGCATGGAGGCATAAGAAGTGAGTCTTCAAATGAATCAAATAGTGCTTCAAGTGAAGAAGAAAAAGAACTCACACTAGTAGAGGCCGAATAGGGTGATCTCTTGATGGTAAGGAGAATGTTGAGCAATTTTTGCCTAGAAAAAGAGGAGACTCAAAGAGAAAATATTTTTCACACAAGGTGCTTGGTAAAAGACAAGGTATGCTCACTTATCATTGATGGTGGGAGCTGCACCAATGTTGCTAGTACAAGACTTGTGGAGAAGTTACACTTGCCAACCACAAAGCATCCAAAGCCATACAAGCTACAATGGCTTAGTGAAAGTGGGGAAGTGGTGGTAAATTCTCAAGTGCTCATTCCTTTTTCTATTAATGCTTATCATGATAATGTTCTTTGTGATATTGTTCCAATGGAGGCTGGTCATATCCTTCTTGGTAGGCCATGGCAATATGATAGAAAAGTGATACACAATGGTATGGAAATACTTTTGAGTTTGAGCACTTAGGCAACAAAATTATTTTGAGGCCTTTGACTACTAGACAAGTGTGTGAGGATCAAATAAAAATGAAAAAAAATAGAATTGAGGAGTTGAAAAAAAATACTGCACCTAAAAAAGAGAAAAAAAAGCGATGTGCCAAAGAGAAAAGCTAGTGAGAAAAAAAGAAAGGAAAAAGAAAATGATAACAAAAAAATTCATGAGATTAAAGAAATCTTGTTCTTGAGTGAAAAGCAAATTAAGAGAGTGTTATTGGCACAACAACCTCTTTATTATATGCTTCCTCACTCTCTTTGTTTACAGCTTGAAAAGGAAAGTGAAAAATTTCCTAATGCTATGCAATCACTTTTGGAAGAGTATCAAGATGTCTTTCCAAAAGAAGTGTCTAATGGCTTGCCTCCTTTGAGAGGCATAGATCATCAAATTGATTTGATTCCAGGTTGTGCACTCCCTAATAGGTCAGCTTATAAGACTTCACCAATGGAAGCAAAAGAAATACAAGCACAAGTAGAGAAGCTACTTGAAAAGGGGTGGATCCGTGAGAGCATGAGTCCTTGTGCTATGCCTATTATTCTTGTGCCTAAGAAGGAGGGAACTTAGAGAATGTGTACGGATTATATGACAGTCAACAACATCACCATAAGGTATAGGCATCCCATCCCTAGACTTAATGATCTTTTAGATGAATTGCATGGTGCTACTATTTTCTCTAAATTTGATCTTAAGAGTGGTTATCATCAAATAAGGATGAAGGAAGGGGATGAATGGAAAACGGCTTTCAAAACAAAATTTAGGCTTTATGAATGGTTAGTTATGCCTTTTGGTTTGACTAATGCACCTAGTACCTTTATGAAACTTATGAATCATGTTCTTAGACACGTTATAGGTAAATTTATGGTTGTGTACTTTGATGATATTCTTGTTTATAGTGCCAATTTAAATTATCATTTAATGCATGTTAAGAGTGTCTTGGAGGTGCTTAGAAAGGAAACCTTGTATGGAGCAATTGATAAATGTTCTTTTTGCACTTCACAAGTTGTGTTTCTAGGTTTTGTAGTAGGTGCCCTCCTGTCCAAGTGGATCAAGAGAAAGTGAAAGCCATCATGGAGTGGCCAACTCCTACAAGTGTGAAAGATGTTAGAAGTTTTCATGGTTTGGCAAGTTTTTATAGGAGATTTGTGAAAGATTTTAGTACCATTGCTTCTTCTTTGAATGAATTGATGAAGAAAACCATGAGCTTTTCTTGGAAGCAAGAACATGAAATTGCTTTCCAAACTTTGAAGGATAAGTTATCTCATGCACCTATTCTCGCATTGCCTAATTTTAATGCTTCTTTTGAATTGGACTGTGATGCATCTAATGTAGGCATTGGGGGGTTAATTCAAGATAAACATCCTATTGCTTATTTTAGTGAGAAATTGAAGGGTGCATGTTTGAACTATTCCACTTATGATAAAGAATTGTATGCACTTGTTAGAGTCTTGCAAACTTGGCAACATTATCTTTTACCTAAGGAATTTATGATACATAGTGATTATGAACCCCTTAAATATTTGAAAAGTCAAGGCAAACTCAACAAAAGACATGCTAAGTGGGTTGAGTTCATTGAGAAATTTCCTTATGTAATTAAACACAAGCAAGGAAAGTTGAATGTTGTAGCGGATGCTTTATCAAGAAGGCATTGTTTGATTTCTATGCTTGAGACAAAATTGCTTAGTTTTAATCACATAAAGGAATTGTATGCAAGTAATCATGACTTCACTAGTATTTTTTCTTTGTTTGAGAAAGGGGCTCATCAAGGATATTTGAGACATGATGGTTTCTTGTTCAAGGAAAAGAGATTGTGTGTTCCTAAAAGCTCTTTGAGAGAACTTTTCAGTAGAGAAGCTCATGAGAATAATTTGATGGGACACTTTGGTGTGGACAAAACTTTGGCTATTTTATATGAACATTTCTTTTGGCCAAAAATGAGGCATGATGTGCATAAGCTTATTTCTCGATGCATTACTTGTCATCAAGCTAAATCTAAATTAATGCCTCAAGGTTTGTATACACCTTTGCTTATTCCTAACTTCCCTTGGGTTGACATTTCTATGATTTTGTGCTTGGTCTTCCAAGATCCAAGAGGGGAAAGGATTCTATCTTTGTTGTTGTTGATAGGTTTTCAAATATGGCACACTTCATTCCTTGTCACAAAAGTGATGATGCTTGTGAAGCAGCCAATCTTTTCTTCAAGGAAGTAGTGAGACTACATGGATTGCCAAGAAGCATAGTGAGTGATAGAGACACAAAGTTCCTTAGCCACTTTTGGAAAACATTGTGGGGTAAGCTTGGTACAAAACTCTTATTTTCATCAACTTGTCATCCACAAACGGATGGCCAAACCGGAGTGGTTAATAAAACATTGGGACAACTCCTTAGGTGCTACATCAAGGGTAATTTGAGAACTTGGGAGGAGTGTCTACCTCACATTGAATTTGCTTACAATAGAGTAGTTCACAAGACTACTTCTTTATCTCCTTTTGAAATTGTTTATGGCTTTAATCCTTTAACTCCTCTTGATTTATTGCCTTTGCCTAACACTTCTTCTATGATTAATCATGATGCTTTGTCTAAAGCTTCTTATATTAGAAAGTTGCATGAACAAGTGAAGGCCAATATGGAGAGAAAGATGGAGAAATATGAAAAGCAAGCCAATAAACATAAGAAGCAAATGATTTTTAATGAATGAGATTTAGTGTGGCTTCATTTAAAAAAGGATATATTTCCTCATGAAAGGAAATCCAAGCTACAACCTAGAGGAGATGGACATTTCAAGATTTTAGAGAGGATCAACAACAATGGTTACAAACTTGAATTGCCTAATGAGTATGGTGTGAGTAATACTTTCAATATTTATGATCTTTCTTTGTATGATGTAGGTACAAATAAGAAGGCAAACTTGAGGACAAGTTCTTTCCAAGAAGGAGGGTTGTTAGACTTTTGGCAAGTGTACCAATTGTCGTTGTAAGTTACAAAATGTATATAAAGTTTGTCTCCATAGGGACTTGATTTTTACTCAGTTAATTCAAATAAAGCTTAACAATTTAATAGTTATGCACAACGAGTGTGAACGGCGTTTCATGTAGTGGTGAATTAACAAAAATTATGAAAATTTAGAAGAAACGGAAATAATAAATTTAGTACGGAAGATTACGAGTGATTACGGAAAACTATGAAGGATTACAAAAACTAATAAAACGAATTTGATTAAGTTAAGAACGTAGGATTGGATTTCATCATTCATACCTTTAGTATTCAATTAATATTACGATGCATAAGTTATTTCCTTTTATTATTGATGCACACATAAAATCACCCCAAATCGATCCCTCGCATTTGAGAATCCTAAGAATATTTATCAAATATCGATCCCTCGCATATGAAATAAATACCCCAACATTACGATCATATTCGCATACTATTTGCAATCTAAACGTTATGTCCTACTCCTAGCAACGTAATGTATAGAGTAAATTTATCCAATTCAAGTTTTAAGCGTACTTCCCAGTTAAACTTAGAACCTTATTTCATGAAACTATTGATCAAGTAGAATCAAGCATTACGTACGGAATAAATTTACCAATAATAAATAGAAAAGACTTATGCATAAATAAATATTAAAAGAAATACTTTAAGAGTAAGAAGATTACATCCAATCCTTTGAGAGAAGCTAGCCAAGCATGGGCAGAACCTCCTTAGAAAAATAGGTGAAAGGATTCATCACCGCTTTCCGTTTCGGCAGAGTTTCCACATTAATTTTCCCTCTCTTACTAACCTAAACTCTCCACTAACAAAAATTAAAGAAACGTGAAGCTTAAGAACAAGCTTGGGACAAGGGAGAAGAGAGAATTTGAGTAGCAAGAGGTGCTTTGCCTTTGGGGGGTGCATGGCTATTTATAGAGGTGGATCTGCTCGAGTTCACTCGCCCAGGCGACTATTTTATGCATGTTTTACTCGCCTGGGCGAGTTAAGGCCCAAGTTGCACGTCCAAGTTGCTTTGCAAGTGTCCTAGTTGATGTGTTACTCGCCCAGGCGACCAGAATACACTATGTTAACTCGCTTGGGTGAGTTAAATGCACCTGTAGAAGCTTCTTTTGGGCTTTTGGGCTGAATTGCTTGCTGCACCTCCCAGATTTGCTTCTATTAGTCATTTTTGCTTGCTTTGAAATTACGGAAGCTTTGGAATTCACGAACGCTAGCAAAAATAAAAAAGAAAGTTTGGATGAATCTTCGAGAAACACAATTGCTAAGTGTTCAATATAAACTAACTAGATTAGGGCAAATTTTGATAGGTATTCTTAGTCAAAACACAAGATAAGTGCCTTAAATGTAACTCGATTTTCACTAAGATATGGCACTTATCAAGGGTATGATGAAGGTCCAAGACAAGCCAAAGGTCTAGAAGAGGAGCTTGAAACACTTCCTTTGGTTAGCTTCAAAGGACCAATGACAAGAGCTAGGACCCAAGCACTTCAAGACCATATTCAAGCCAATTTGGCCAAGCATGAAGTTGCACACCATAGCAAGGATGATAGGAGCTGGATTTTGATGTCTCAAATCCAATATAATCCCATAAGTTCCATCACTTGTTAGAAGAAAGTCAATAAAACATTTGTAAATAAGTTGCTACTGCTTTAATCGATTATTTTGGCTTGGTAATCGATTACAGAATGTTTAGAAGGCATCAGGAATAAGCCTCACTGCTTTAATCAATTATTTCAACCATGTAATCGATTATTTAGCCAAAATAATCGATTACTTGGTTTGGTAATCGATTACAAGAATGTCAGCTGGAAGCAGGAATCATGACCTCACTGTCTTAATCGATTAAATGGCTAGTGTAATCGATTATTTCAGTTTCGAACTGACTTAATCGATTACAATAGCGAATTAATCGATTATATCAGTCTGAGATGGCCACTGTACATTTTTGGGGAAGCCAAAGGTCACTTAGGTAAAGCTTGTCTTACAAGCTACATTTGGGCTTCATTTTAGCTTGCATTTACATTACATTTAGGGTCATTTAGCTTATTAATTCGTGGTCTATATAAACCACTCATAAACTAATTGTAAGGATCTTTTGATCTTTTTGATGATTAATACAATTTCTGAATTGTAGTGAGAGTTTTCTCTCTTGTTCTTAGTCAAGAACCTCTTGTTTCTTATCAATGGCTTCCTAGCTATTGTGGTGATTCTTGCAAGACTTATTGGAATTCCTATTCCATCATGTCATTCCAACTCATTCCTATTCTTCTTCCACAATCCATTTCTGAAATTAGGAAAACATAAACAACCCTATTCAAGAGAATAATTGAATGCTTTGTTTTGAAGTGAATTGAAGATTGACTTCCATTGCAAGGAAGATCAGGGCAAAAGGTGTTAAGACTCAGGTCAATAGCACATTGTTTCATAAAGTAATAACATATACTTTTCACCTTGATGAAGAAGATGCACATACACACCCATTTAATTGTGTAGCTTGAAACAAGTTTTTCATTTTCTTCTTTCAAGTTACAAATTTCAGCTTGCATTGTTACAAGTTCGGTGACATGCCATCTAAGATTTCCTTTCTGAAAACAATAGGAATACACACAATAACCAAGAGGGGGATGAATTGGTTTAAACTTGGCCTTTTAAATAAAACTTTAGAATATCAGAGTTATAGGATCTTAATCACAATTGAAACAAAAATGCTTCAAATCAATCAAACCCCTCAGTCCAAGAAAACAATTGCTTAAAACAAAACTAGTTGAGTAATTTAGATATCACCAATAACCACAGATCAAGATATCAAGAAGAAATTAAGGAATAGAAAACAACACAAGAATTTATACTGGTTCACTTCTCAAGAGATGCTACATCCAGTTCTTCTAATCAACATTATATTAGAGTTCTACTATTATCAAACCTAGATAAAGAACAGAAATCTAAAATCCTATCAGATTCCTAATGATCAAGACATAGAGAACTCTTCTCTAATCTTCCCTCTAAGAAACCCACTCTAGAAAAAGTTTAAAGAACCCTTTACAAAAGTTACAAACAGCCAAGAATCCAAAAAACGAATTTACAACAAGAGTTAATAGAGAGAGACAACCTGATGATCCAATGAATATAAATGAATATAATTTACCAATCAGAGTTGAAATGCAAAAATCAATTTTAGACCTTTCTCTCCAAAAAATTCTTTGAAAACTTTGTCCAAGAAATCTTTCAATACACCATGAAGATTTAAAAGGTGGACAAGAACTATTTAGCTCAGAAAATCCTTTCTAACTTTGAGAAGGCTTGTGAATGCTTTGAAATTTCGAAGTCAAGAGTTGTATCTTTTAGACAAACTCACATTCTATTTATAACCAACTTTTGTAACAGAATGTAATCAATTATTCACCATTATAATCGATTAAATTGTCATATTTAATCGATTAATCTTTCAGATAATCGATTAAAATGTTCTTAGCTCAATCTAGAATTTATAACAAACAAAGTAATCGATTAAAATGAGTTGTAATTGATTAAAGCATACATGTTCAGTTTTGAAATAAGCTTATGTAATCGATTACTGATTGTGGTAATCGATTAAGGCAGTCATGCATAGTTAAAAGTGAACTTGTTTAATCGATTACAGTATAATGATAATCGATTAAGACAGATAATCATGATTTACATTTTTTGCTATGTAATCAATTACGAGTAGCTAGTAATCGATTAAAATGTTCTTCATGGCTTTTCCAGAATCAAACAAAAGCTGGTAATCGATTATATCCTTGTGTAATTGATTAAAGCAGTGATATTTTGTTTTTTTCCAAAAACTTAACCATAAGAAATTAACTTCTTTTTAAAACATGAACAACTTTAATGCTTTAGTAAAATCATGTATACATGTTAATGGTTATGTTCATGCAATACAAGGATCATAAGATTAGCCTCTCATACACTTAACCCATTACAAATGCCTTTGCATGTGAAAAGCTAAAATCTTCCTTCAACAAGCTTCATCTTTGACTTGATCTTCTTCCAGCTCCTCCTATATTCAACAATCTCCCCCTTTTTCGATTTGAACATGTCAAATATCAATTGAACATTTGTTTAGCTTTTAAGTGCTTTGAAGGATGAATGATAGGAACCTAATACTTGATAACCTGAAATCAAATCAGCTTATTGCCAAGAACAAGTGTCAGGTATGCTTGCATAAACATTGATCAATTCCTTCTTTAATTTTGCTCCCCCTCACTTAGGTAATTTTCCAATGTTAAAACAGAGAAAAAAAAATGAAGCACAACACTTATTATATTTCTCCCCCTATTTATCAGATTTATTTCTCCCCTTATTTGGCTTATCAAAGACAAAAAGCAGCAATATACATATCATAAGCAAGGAGAATACTCAAATATTATTCATTGAAAGGGAAAGTGCAGTACATTAATCAAGAAAACATTAATACTCAAGTAGAAACAGAACGAAAACATAACATGAGCAAGAGGGCAAACATAAGAAAACTAAATGAGTTTATCAAACTCATCAAGAACAAGCCTAGCTTCTATATTCTCAAGCCTAGATTTCATCTCTTCCATAGATGAATTAGTCTCAGCTTTATGCTTATGGTGGATAGACAATAAAGCATCCATATTTTGAATCATGAGAGATTCAAAAGGGTTGTACTGTTGTTGAGTAGGACCTTCTTCAGCTTCAGCTTCCTCTTCTTCTTCAGTAGCTTCTCCTTCAGCACCTCCAGCTTGAGGAAGCTGACCAACCATCTGCCAACCTTGAGGTGTCTTTACCAATCCAAGCTTTTGCATATGCTTGGTTTTGATGAGGCTGACAATATCAGTTGTGTTGTCAATAATCTCAAATCAATTTTAAAATGATCAATAAACCTAGAGATCAACACAGCATAAGGATAATTGTAGCTAATCAACCTAGAGGCCTTCAACATAGTCTCAACAAATACAAGCACTCAGTTGATTTGGGTAAAAGTTTTGATGCCATACACAAGTTGTAGGTCATCATTAGTAGCTTGGGCATGGTTTGTGGACCTAGGAGTCAGAATATATGTTATTATATAATGAAGAAGCATGTCTTCACATGTCATATTCCCAGTTCCAAGCCTCAGCTTCAGCCTAACTTGAGGGTTTTGAAGCATCCCTCTATAGGTGTCAATCTTGTTGTACCCACCAATCTCCTCTTCAAATCTCCTTACACCTTTAGGAGAAATACCAGCAATAACAGCCCACACCTGTTCATTAATAACCATGGGAACACCCTTCACTTTAGAGCGAATTACCCCATCCATGCTAGCCTTCATACAGGTGTAGAACACCTTCACCAGCTCAGGGTAGAAAGTACCCTTAAGCTCAACAAACTTCCTCAAGCCCTAAATTTCAATAAGGGTTGGGAATTGAAATCCTTCATTGATGAACTAGTTGAGGTTCAGATATATAGGGGGCATAATCAACTTTGTAGCATTGAATTCGGTATAATTCATCATATCCTTTTCTTCGAGGAACCAGGAATGCATTCTGTTCTTATAAGGATTTGATGATTCCCTGTCTTTCTTTTTCAAGTTTTGATTTTCTTAGAAGTAGACATAGTGTATAGGATTAGAAAAAAATGAATGGTCAGAGTTTGGGCTATAAACAGAGAAGAAGAAAGCTCAGAAATTTCAATGAGCACAAAGTAGAGAGAAGGAATTCAGGTGTGAATTTCTCTCTTGTGAAAAGCTGTATAGGTAAAGTTTTGAGGTTTAATTTTTGAATTTTAAACTTGTAACAACTATTTCGAGTAATTAAAAGCTTAAATGATTTGCAGAAGATTTAAATTTTGAATTTGGTGTCAGTTGGGCAATTTAGATTTCCAAGAAATCTTGCAGTAACGCCATAGATAATCGATTAAATCGAAGAGTAATCGATTATGTCAGTGAGAGTATAAACAAGAACAACAAACAGTAATCGATTACCATATTTTGTAATCGATTAATCCACAGAAGTTTTGATTTTTGAAAAACTTTGCTTCATATGTAATCGATTATTTCGAAATGGTAATCGATTACTCCAGAGTTCAATTTTTACAAAATTTAGTTTAAACAACAAGTAATCGATTAATTCAACGAGATAATTGATTACATAATCACAACTTTGTTTGTAAAAAGCTTTTTAATGAACAATTAATCCATTATTTTGATGAGTAATCAATGATTATAGTCCATATTGCAAAATGAACAGTGATTATGCAGCATATTTCAAATTTTGAAGCACATGTGATGATTAGTCAAATAAGATACAATTTCATATAGACAAGCACATAACAAGCATGCTAGCAAATGTTAGACTCATCAAGGATACCTAGCATGTTTCTAAGAGTATAAAATCTATCTCTAGCCAAGGGTTTAGTGAATATATCATCCAATTGATTATATGTATCAATAAACTCAATTTTGATGTTACCCTTTTGAATGTGATCCCTGAGGAAATGATGTCTTATCTCAATGTGCTTAGTCCTTGAGTGCATTATTGGATTCTTATATATGTCGATGGCACTTGTGTTGTCATATAACAAGAGAATTTCTTTTAATTCTACACCAAAATCTTGTAGTTGTTGCTTCAACCAAAGGCTTTGAGCACAGCAGCTTCCAGTAGAGGGGTACTCAGCTTTAGCAGTTGATAGAGCACCACAAGATTGATTTTTGCATTGCCATGAGATTAGTGAGTTCACTAGTACTTTTTCTATCCAATTTGCACCCTGCAAAGTCAGAATCGGAATATCCAATTAAGTTGAGTAATGCACCTTTGGGATACCAAAGACCAAATCTTGATGTTAATTTGAGATATTTAATGATTCTTTTTTACTGTTGTGATGTGTAATTCTTTGAGATTTGCTTGATATCTTGCACATAAACACACTCAACATGATATCAGGTCTACTTAAAGTAAAATATAGTAAGGATCCAATCATTCCTCTGTATTTTGACTCATCAACTTTCTTCCCTTTTTCACTTGAATCAAGATAGGTTGATATTGCCATTGGAGTTGCAGCATTCTTACTTTTCTCCATTTCAAACTTCTTAATCACTTCAAGGCAGTATTTGGTTTGAGTTAGAAATGTCCCATTCTTTATTTGCTTCACTTGAAGTCTAAGAAAGAATGTTAATTATCTCTTCATAGACATCTCAAACTCATTATGCATAGAGATAGAAAATTATTTGCACAATGATTGATTAGTTGAAGCAAAAATTATATCATCAACATATACTTGAACCAATAAGATATCATTTCTTTGCCTTTTGATGAACAAGTTTTTATCAACATGTCCTCTTATGAAATATTGATCAAGTAGAAATTTGTTCAATCTCTCACACCAAGACCTTGGAACTTGTTTTAAACCATAAAGAGCTTTCTTCATTTTGAAAACATGGTTAGGATATTTGAAATTTGAAAAACCAGGAGGTTGCTCCACATAGATTTCCTCCTCAATATATCCATTTAAGAAAGCACTTTTAATATCCATTTGAAATAGTTTAAAATCCATTAAACATGTATATGCAAGCAACAATCTAATGGCTTCTAACCTTGCTACTAGAGCATAGGTTTTCTCATAGTCTATGTCTTCCTCTTGGTTGTAACCTTTTCCAACCAATCAAGCTTTATTTTTGACTATGATACCATTTTCATCAAGCTTGTTTCTAAACACCCATTTGGTGCCAATAAGTTTGAGAGAAGAAGGTCTAGGAACAAGTTCCCAAACTTCATTTCTCTTAAATTGATTCATTTCATCATGCATGGCATGCATCCAATGTTCATCAAGTAAGGCATGTTCAATGCTCTTAGGTTCTATTAGTGAAACAAAAGCCATATTACAGTAGAGATTTCTCAATGAAGATCTAGTAGATACTCCCTTTGTAACTTCACCAATTATATTGTCTAGAGAGAGATCTCTTGTAGTTCTCCAATCTTTTGGCTCTTAGACTGGTGTTGATTGTTTCATTTCAACAATCGATTCTTCCTTTCCTTTATCTATTGATCCATTTAGTTGTATGAACTCTTCTAAAGGACCTGCATCATTTTCACACCTTTTTTTCTCTTTAGAGGGGTTAGATTCATCACAAATAACATGAACTGATTATTTCATGCATAAAGTTCTTTTATTGAAAACTCTATATGCTTTACTTTGTAATGAATATCCAAGGAAAATGGCTTCATTAGCTTTAGCATCAAATTTTCCAACTGAGTCTACACTTGCAGCCAAATGCTCTTAAGTGAGAAATGTTTGGTTTTCTACATTTGCATAGTTCATAAGGAGTTTTCTTCAAAATAGGCCTTATTAGTAATCTATTCAAAGTGTAGTAAACTGTACTTACAGCATCAGCCCAAAAATGTTTAGGCAAATTTGTCTCATTAAGAAGAGTTCTTGCACCTTCTTCAAGGGATCTATTTTTCCTCTCCACAACACCATTTTGTTGGAGTGTTCTTGGAGCTGAAAAATTGTGGGTGAGTCCACTTTCTTCACAGAATTTTTCAAAATGTTCATTTTGGAATTCCCTACCATGATCACTTTTATTAAGATAATTTTTTGCTTCCCTTTTCATTTTGAGCAAGTTTGGCTAATTTTTTGAAAGCATTAAAAGCATCACTTTTGGATCTTAAAAATAAAGTCCATGTGAATCTAGAGTAATCATCAACAATAACAAGCCCATAGAAATTACCTCCCAAACTCATAGTTCTAGAAGGACCAAACAAATCCATGTGAAATAATTCAAGAGGTCTTGAAGTAGAAACAACTACTTTGAAAAGAATTCTTTGTTTGTTTCCCCTTTTGACAAGCATCACATAGTTTGTCCTTTTCAAACTTTAGTTTGGGTAAGCCAATGACTAAGTTTTTTCTTATAAGCTTGTTTATATGATGCATGTTAATGTGTCTTGCCGTTCTATCCCATAGTCAAGATTCATCAACTTTACTTATTAGGCAATTAGTGATCTATAGAGAGTAAATAGATATTACCTTTTCTTTTACCTATATGAATCACCTCACCAGTTTGACCATCACATATCATACAACAATTGTCATTGAATGACACTTTGAATCCTTTGTCACATAGTTGGCTTATACTTAGAAGATTATGCTTTAAACCTTCCACATAGAGAATATTTCTGATCTTGGTCTTAAAGCTATATCTTATATTTCCTTCACTAACTATCTTTCCTTTGTTGTTGTCTTCATAAGTGACAAATCCTCCATCTTTAAGAGGCAAATTTGTGAGCGCTGATATGTCACCGGTCATGTGCCTAGAGCAGCCACTGTTAAGATACCATAATGATGATTTTGCTCTAAGACACACCTGCAAAATTCAAATCAATTTACAAAGGAAGGTACCCAATTGTGGTTGGGTCCATAGGGGTTAACTATTTTCTTTTCCTTTGGCACCCAAATGCAATCTCCATTTGGCACATAGAATCTCTTAGCATAGCATCTATTAGATGTGTGACCTTTCTTCATACAATAGTTACAAGTTACAGCTCTTGATGATCTTTCAAAATGAGTCATGTAATTAAACTTTGTTTTTGAAACAGCTTTTTGATATTTCTGTTTTGGAGGCACAAACTTGGTTTTTCCAAAAGATTTTGATCCATGTTTGTAACCCAATCTAGAAGTATCTCCAGCATATTTTTGCACACTTAGAATTTCAACTAAATTGCATTTTCTTTTATAAAGCATTTTCGAAAGATCAACCAAGTAACTATTTTCTGAATGTACTATCATATGTTTTTCACCTTGACTCTTTTTTAACTCATCAAACTCTTCTTGCAAAGCTTTGTATTTGTCATCATTTGAGGAAGAAGAAGCACATACACATCCATTCATTTTGTAGCTTGAAACAAGTTTTTCATTTTTTTCTTTCAAGTTATAAATTTCAGTTTAAATTTCTGCAAGTTTTGTGACATGCCATCTATGATTTCCTTTTAGCCTATTATTGGATTTTGCAATCTTTTGAGCCTCTTTATGCATTTCATGGAAAGTATCAACCACTTGATCAAAATCAGAATTTACCTCTGTTTCAACACTTGATAATTCATCATCTTCACTTATTGTGGAGGTGAAACATACATTTGCTTCTTCATTCTCACTTGATGATTCAGAAGTTGTTTACTCATTGTCTTCCCATGCTATATATGCTTTCTTTGACTTTCCTTCTTTCTTTTTCTTCTTCTCACCTAATTGCTTCTTCAAAAAGATTGGACATTCAGATTTAATGTGTCCAGGCTTACCACATTCGAAGCAAGTTAAGTTTGTGGTGTTGTTGTTGCTGTCATTTCTTTTATTGAACTTTGATAGCTTTTTGTTTTTGTTCCTATTCAAGAACTTTCTGAATTTTTTGACTATTAGGTTCATTTGTTCATCACTTTCATCATCGCTTAAGTCTTCTTCCTTTTCCAAATTAGATGATGCAGTTTTCAAGGCTAGACTCTTATGTTTCTTATCTGCATCTTCTGCATGTGTTTTGTGACATTTCAAGTTCATATTCAAGAAGCTTACCAAAAAGTGCAGCCATGGACATCTTGGATAAATCTTTTGATTCTTTGATTGTTATCACCTTTGGTTGCCATGGTCTTGTAAGACACTTCTAGATTTTGATGTTCAATTCTTCAGCATCAAATATCTTCCCAAGATCAAGAAGATGATTTACAATGTGAGTGAATCTTGTTTGGAGCTGAGATATGTTTTCTGTGGTGTTCATCTTGAACATTTCATACTCATGAATCAAGGCATGCTTCCTTGATCTTCTTACTTCATTTGTCCCTTCATGAGTGACTTCCAACATCTCCCACATCTACTTTGCGCTTTTACACCTAACAGTTCTAAAAAATTCATCAGAAGAAAGTGCATAAGTAATCATATCTTTAGCTTTAAAATCATACTGAACAACTATTTTTTTTGCATCCGTTATCTCATCCCACTCCTTGGGAATCCTTTCATTATCAACATTTTTTTTAGGAATCAAACGACCATTTTCTATTGCATTCCAAGCACCGTGATCATTTGATTGAATGAAAATCCGCATTCTGTTTTTTTAAAAACTGAAATGCTCTCCTTCAAACATCGGAGGACGATTGAAGGAGCATCCTTGAAGGTAATTTATGTGGTATTCATTTTCTTTTTAAAAAAGATAGTGATCTTGAATAACACTCAAGAACCAGCTCTAATACCAATTGAAAACAATATGAACACACACAATTAACCAAGAGGGGGTGAATTGGTTAAAACAAGGAATTTAAAATTTTCTTTGAAACTAGCAGCAGATTAAAGATCGTATCACAAGTACACCCTTTTTAAAACTGAAACTTTCAATCAATCAATATTCACCCTTCACTTCAAGCAATAGCAGAAAATCTATTTGTAGATCTTGAAAAAGACTAACCACAAGATAAGCAAATTATGACAGCAAGATGAGAATTAAGAGAACACCAAATCTATACTGGTCCACTCCTCAAAAGAGAAGCTACATTCAGTTTCTTCTAACCAAACCTTGGCTAGAGTTCCACTATATCAAAATTTGTTCTTTACAAGCTTACAAGTGATCACCCTTTATCAACCCTAGATAAAGAACTGAAATATAAACCCTCTTCAAACTTCTAATGATCAAGAACTAGAGAACTTTTCTCTATTCTTCCCTCTAGAGAATCCTACTCTAGTAAATATTTAAAGAACTTCTTTGAAATAAGAACTTACAAGAAACAAAAGTAAAAAATGAATTACTACAATAGTTTAAAAGAGATACAACCTTATGATCCTTAGAATGTGAGTGAATGAATTTACCAAACATAAATCAGGTTGAAAAGAATGCAATCTTGAAATCAGCTCTCCATGAAAATTCTTATCAAATCTTGTCCAAAAGAATTTGATCAATGATGCATGTGTTTCTTGGTTTTGGAACAAAAGCTATGTATCTAAATATATCTTTTGTCATAATCAGAGGGCTTTTGAAAGTGATGGAAAATTCGAATTATCAAGTTTTGTCCAAAGCAAAAGACTCAACAACTTTTTATAGAAAACTGATTCAACTGAATGTAATCGATTAAATTGTCCATGTAATCGATTATTTTAACTAAAGTAATTGATTAATATCCTTTTTAATTGATTAAATTGTTCTTAATTCTTTATGGAAGATATATGAGCAATGTAATTGATTAGATTGCTATGTAATTAATTACTACAAACAGTCTCTGTTTCAAAACGTGCTAATGTAATCGATTACGATTAGATGGTAATCGATTAACCCAGGGAGACATACTTTGTGTTTTGTACTGTGTAACCAATTACCATTTCCTTGTAATCGATTAATTAGTTCTTCATGACTTAAGTAATAGATTACCAATGCTAGTAATTGATTAAGTCAGTGCACAATGTGATTTTTCATAACTTAACCATGAGAAATTTGCTTCTTTATGCAAACATGAAAACCTTTATGTTTTTCACAAATCATGTATGTATGCTAATGATTATGTTTATGCAATGAAAAAAATCATAAGATAAGGCTCTTAAACAACTTAACAAATTACAAATGTCTTCAATTGAATGGCGTGTCAAAAGCTAAAATCTATTTAAGACACATGGCTTCATCCTTGTGTTGATCCTCTTCCAGCTCCCCCTGTATCTAACATCATCATCACCATGTACACCAATCATAAACACCACACAAACTCTACTTCATGAAGATTACATTAGAAGAGCGATCAACATAGGAGCATCCTTTAACATAGTACTCATCTTTGACCATTCAATGTCTTACAGTTGATCTTATGGATGAAGTAAGGTTTTATCGAATACTAATAAATGTGGGTATTGGCTTACCTTGATAAGACCTTCAGAGTCTCTAATCCTAATAGGAATTTGTCTGCCTTAACCTTTATAGGATTTCACTCACTTATATATTCTATAGGTTCATTCAGCGTTAGCTACCACGAAATCACCCAGCATTAGGTTGAGGGTGAACATAGTATGAACACACACAATAACCAATATGGGTGAATTGGTTTAAACTTGGTCTTTTAAAATCTTTAAAATAATCAGAGTATTAAGATCGTATCACAAAAACACCCTTTGAAATCTTTTAGTCGATCAAATACCACCTTTAAAGAAAGCAACAGCTAAAATTATATTTCTGTTGATTCTGAAAAGATTATCCAAATGAATGACAATCAATGACAACAAGATGAGATAAAGAGAAAGTATTCAACACCAAGAAATATACTGGTTCACTTCTCAACTTGAGAAGCTACATCTACCTTCTTCCAACCAACTTGGTTAGAGTTCTACTATTCACAAAATTCTTTTCTTACAAGCTTACAACAATTACCCTTAATCAAACCTAGATTAAGATCAGAAATCTAACTCCCTTAGACTCCTAGTGATCAAGACATAAATAATCTCCTCTCTACTCTTCCCTCTAGAGAAACCTACTCTAGACAAGCCTTAAGAAATCTTTTGTAATAGTAACAAACAAACTAAAATTCGAAAACGAATTACAAACAAAGTTTGATGGAGATAGACAACCTGATGATCAAAAGCATATGAATGCATATGATTTACCAATCTAGATCCAAGTTAAATGAAAACAAATTTCAGAGCAAACTCTCCAAGAACTTATTTAGAATCTTGCCCAAGAAGAAATCTTTCAATGTAACATGAAGATTTAGAATATGTAGGACAAGAGTTCAGTGACTCAAAGTATCTCTTTTGACTTTAGAAGACTTTTTAAAGTCTATGAAAATTTTGTTGTGTAATAATCTGTTCATTTCAAAAGACCCAACAACTTTTTATAGAAAATTGTTATAACATAATGTAATCGATTAAATCATCAATGTAATCGATTAATTCCACTTGTGTAATCAATTAATTTCATATTTAATCAATTAAAGTGTTTTTGACCTTTCTGGAAAAGATATATGAGCAAAGTAATCGATTAATTCATCGTATAATCAATTAACACAGGAAGTCTTGTTTCAAAAACGTGCCAAGTAATCAATTACCACCATCTTGTAATTGATTATCACAGGAAGACTTGGTGCAGTGTAATCGATTATGACTCAGCTGTAATCGATTAAAGTATTCATCAAAGCTTAAGTAATAGATTAGCATATATTGGTAATCAATTAAAGCAATGCGAAATATTTTTTTTTTTCAAAACTTAACCAATGAATACTTGGCTTTTTATGCAATCATGAAAACAGTAAAACTTTTTCACAAAACATGTGCTTTTATGAAAACCATGAATGCAAGCCAATGAATGATGTTTATGCAATAACCCTCAACTTACGTGCCTACTCACAAACAACAACAACTAAACTTGGATTCCTTGAGGTATGAGATACAACACCTCCATACTCACCATCTCACTCATAATTTGTCTTAAGGAATCAAGTTTCACTTCCACCACCAACAATCCATATCATTTACACTAATAGAGTCATTAATTAAACCTTTTGAAAAGTAGTTTTCAACACTCCAGCATTTCATTTAGAGTTGGATTTAGAAAAATGTTAAACAATTATTTCAATCTCGTAAGGCGAACAAATAGCCAAACCATGCCAATCTATATATAGGTGACATTTGTTAATAAATCTCATCAAATCAATTATAACAAATTTGTTTCTTTTAACTTTTTAAAATATATTTTGTTTCTGAGAGCGAATGTGAAAAGTCAAAGAGGAAATGTCTTAAAAAGGCAAGCGAATAACAAATGTGTTTCCTCCTCCTTCTTCACTTTTTATTCTAAACTCAGTAACACATATACATTGGAAACAAAACTTGAAGATCTATTATGTTTCTCTTCATCCTTTCGTGACCCAACATGTGTTTTCCTATTAACTCCCTTTGAAACGCGAGTTTTGTGGCAAAATCATTTTCATTGGCAAGTTTTGTAACCGCTGATGATATTCGAGACAAGTGCCTAGCTTCTATTTTCTGGTTACTTCCAATTGGCAACCACAAGATTTGTTCCCTCTTATGTCACCGCTAGCTCAAGGTCGAAGGACAGAACGATATGAGCATGTGTGATGGAACTCTTACTTTGGCAGAAACATGAGTCACCGTCATGATGTATGACTGAACCCATCAACCATGAATTTTCCCAAATCTACCTTGAATTGAAACTCAAACTTCAAGCTTTCTTCAAGGACACAAAGCTGACCAGTTTCCACAAACTAATGGTTGTTTGTAAGTTTTGATTTCAGCAATGGAAAGTAGAATAAAGGTAAGGGATGAGGGTGGATAACACCATGGAAAAGCTTTCCAATAAGCCTAGGAAGAATTGCCATAATAGCTTGAAGCTATTGATAAGAAACATGAAGTTCTTACACAAGAACAAGAGATAAATCTCTCACAAGAAAACTTTACTTTCATTAATCTCAGAAAATTTGAATCCCCTTTTACATTCAGTTTGACAGCTTTATATAAAAAACGAAAAAAACTGAATGTAATCGATTATTTCGTCTCATGTAATTAATGGTTAATGTAATTTATTATTTTGTTCTTGATCTTCTGGAAACAGATGTATGAATAAAGTAATTGATTAACACAGAGAGTTTTCATTTTTCAAAGTGTTGCATAATCGATTACAGACAATTGGTAATCGATTAAAACAGTCAAGACGAGATTCTGTGTGTAACTGAGCTACTCATAATCGATTACATATACATTGTAATTGATTAAAATAGAAAGTATTTGTTCTGTATTTTTACTGAATTGCTTCTAACAAGTGCTGGAATTTATTGAATTAAATTGGACTTGAGATATTAAAATCCAACCCTTGTCATCCTTGAGTTGATATGCTTCTTCATGCTTATCCAAGTTAGCTTGGATGTGATCTTGAAGTGCTTGAGTCCTAGCTCTTGTCATTGGTCCTTTAAAGCTTACCAAAGGAAGTGCCTCAAGCTCTCCTTCTAGACCTTTAACTTGCCATGGACCTCCATCACGTCGACTCAAATTTCCTTTCATCTATTTTTCCTCGCTTCGATTCCATCATTGACCTCACTCTCAAATGCCTTAATCTCATGAGCATGTGCGATGGAACTATCATCCTCATTTCAAAGCACTGCACTAATTTCACAGAGTCTATGACGGTTTGTGCGTGTGACAAATATTGGTGTTAATGGTGAAAATTGTAAATATTTTTCAAAAAGAGTTTTATCTATCAAGTAATAATTTTTACTAGTGATTCTATTAACAAATAAATATTTAAATGTGAGACATAGAATTCATTTTCGATAGTAAATTCTTTTTTGTTAAACAAACAACTATAGTTTTCAACTTAAGAGTCTAAGTATTAATAAAAATAGTAATAACAATTTTCGATAATAATATCCATTATCATAGTTTATGTATAAATAATTTCTAATGAGTTCAATAATAATGATTTTGATATAAATGTTTTTCGATAGTAATGATGTTGATGATAAATTTAGATATACATGTTATAAGAGTTTTAATAATAATTTTGATGATAATAAGCAATGGAAATTTGATAAAAGTAAGGTTTAGAGAAAAATGGGAATTGGAAAGAGATAAAGATTCAAAGAAATGCAGAAAAGTAAACGAAAACAAGTTTTATTAAAAGTAGGATGAATAGATACACTACAAAAAAAAAAACGATAATATTTGTGATGGTTAAATAAGTCATTTCTGACATCTAAAAACTGCCACAAAATACATTCCTAACGATCAAGATCAACTGCTTGGAGTACCGACGTCATAAACAATTTGTGGCAACTTTTAGATGAACAGTGGTAAATCCGTCATAAAATTTGTGACGGTTGAAAGATGTCACAAAATTCATTTTTGTTTTTTTATTTTTATTTTCCATTTTTTCTTTTTATGGAAGTTATAAAACCACAAAGTGCATTTTTACATTTGTTTTCGCCAAAAACAGTATTTTATTTTGATAAAAAACCTCATATTAATCTTCATGTAGTTTTAATCATTTTCATTAGTTCTATAATTATTTCATTCCTATTTGATTAAGTATAAAAATTGAGATAATGTATTAAAGTTCTATTCTCTCAAATTTCAAGATTATCATAATTATTGTAATTATTAATATTATCTTGTTGTATTATTTTTATTTCTTATTTATTCCTAAACATACAGTAAATTCCCCGATGTAAGTATAATCCTAACTTCCTAAGTATGTTGGATGTACTTGACTTGAGCAAATTCATTAAAAGAAATCAATTAGTTATTCAAACTTTTCAAGTACACACAATCATATATGATTTAGAACTCTAACGTACTAGCATAAAACTCCAAATTCAGGTACACATGTTCTATTAACTATAGTTAAAACCTCATAAAAATATATTTAAGCAATGTACCTTAACAATAGCATGATGTGCAACACATGCATATCCAGATAATGAATCAAGAAACGCACCAATTGATCACAACACATTTTTCTACACTTCAATGTTGGCACACTGCCACTTCCATCTATTAGTCTTCTCATCAAAATGTCTGTTAAAAAAATATATACAGCAACAACAATGCAAATCAAGGATCAGACCCTTATTTTTGCTTTCATTTTGCTATTATCAGTTGAATTTGCATTGGATCACATACACAATTTCTAACTTCAAACCAAACATGTACATAAAAATTTAAATGGTGGGTAGCAGGGTACCCACTATGTCAAAAGTCAAAAGGATAGAAAATTTCAAGAAAAAGGAATATTTGTCAATATATGGTCTTAGATGATAATTAAGACGGTTATCACAGTCTTTTTCTATTCAACCTTGACTTGACCTCTTCATATAGTGAGTAAAAATTGAAAGTCTCTACAGCCAAATAAACTTCACTTATAGACCCTTCTGATTGTGCCCTATTCCGCATAAAGAACTTCAAATGTTCTAACATCCTATCACAAAAAATAACAATAATTTAATTAACTATCCATTTTACCTCCTCCCTTAATCAGGTTGGACACACTGTTAGACAACAATAAGTAGTTATATCATAGAAATTATAACTTTTCAAACACTTGACTTCTTGATTCAGAAACTACTCTCAAGTTTTTATGCATTTCCACTAAACATCACTACAATTTATATTACAGGCAATTTATGTATCAAGCACAAGCCAAAGCTTCCCAAGAAATATCCTTTGGTCTCTTTGTGAAATATGGTTCAAAAAGTTCCATCTTACACAAACAAGATTTATCCATCAGAAAATTGGTATTAGTACATTACACAAACAAAAACAAGGTTTGGTACATATAATGGAAGAAATCCCTGAACTTTAAATATGAACATAGCTTATTCATCCATACATCTAGTGTTTGTACTAGAAAGAATGATCATGAACTATAAGATGAAACACAACTATAATTCAAGTTTTGAGGAATGAAATAGAGAAGAAAAAAATGTGCTCCAAGCCAACAAGATAGGTGCCATCAAAACTGTGAACAGTTTATAAGTAACTCAGTATTAAGGATCATTATTGAGTTTAACCTTAAGTTTCATTAAGATTGGTCTTTACACATCAAAAGAAGTACAATATTATTGTATTCAATTATTTATCTATTAATCTGATAGAGATATAAAACCATTAACAAGCTATGCATAAAACCTTAAGCATTTAGGGAAGTTGGTATTCGCGACTCCCACTCTTCATAATTAAATAAAATTTCAGCACCAAGTAAAGTAGGCTATGTATGTCCATCCAAAAGGGCTCCTTTTGTGAGGGGACATATTATGGTTACTACACCGTCCAACTATTTCTGTATGAAATACAAACTTTTACAGTAGGTCATCCATTGTCCAAAATAAACTAGTCTAAGTAAGAAGTTAGCAGCATGTATCAACAACTACCAGCAAAAGAAACTAAAAATATTTGGTTTTGATATCAAAATTGAGAAAAACCATAAGATCATAACACGTGAATATTAAGTTCTTTCAATACAAATAATTTTTTCTACCAATTTCATTCACTTTTTAAGGGAAAAGGTCATATAGTTCAGAATTATGCATAAGAACTATATCATCACACACTTAGGATTTTAAGATGCATGTTTACTTTTATGGCCATAGAACATTAATTTTAAATTGGCAGTGAAAGGCTGCACTTACAGTTTCAGGATTTGGGTCCAAAATTCCCACAGGAAACCAAGGAGGGCATGAAAACTCTGCTCTCTCAATCTGAAAGAGAAAAAAAACAAAGAAAAAACATCAGCATCAACGACAATCTAAATTCCATTTTGATGAAAACATTCTAGACTAGCAAAACTATTAGATAATGCAATATTTCTTGAGCCTTTGAACACTGAATAGAAGAGTGTTAATTAGAAGAACCTAAAGCATGTCAGAACCACAACCAGTTTCTCAACCTATAGACATTACTAATAAATGAACATCTAAATGGATCATCCCAACAAAAAAATGACACTGGAGAGAAGAGAGCTAGTAAACCTAGCTAGGGAGTGTGGAGAGCTAAAGATAACGTCTAAAGTAGCAGTATAAATAACAAGGAAAATAAAGGACTAAACTAGAAAGCTGACCAGTTTACCTGCATATCAGAGATGAAAAATTGAAAACTCCCTTTAAAAACTATAAGCATGGAACCAGAGAAATCAATATATCAATGAAGACAATACAATTTCATTGCAAATCTAAAGGCATTTGCAAAGAGAAGCTCATACCAATGTAGGCATTATGCTCCAACTAATCACACAATAGTGCACTAAAATAAGCCACACAGTCTCATAACATTTTGGCTTCCTTTTTTTGTAGAAACCTCTCAATATCTTTATGTGATATCTTGTCCTCTTTCCTGAAAAAAGTAACAAAAAGAGATATTGCATGCTAGAAGATAATAATAATAATAATAATAATAATAATAATAATAATAATAATAATAATAATAATAATAGAAAATAAGAAAAATAAACAATGAATCAATGTAGGAAATACCTGATGAAAGAAAAATAAACAATTTAAGGTCTCACAAATCATGTACAGAAGCCAATGACATCACAAACTTCCATATCATATAACTTTTTTATTTAAATTTCTAGCATTTGTTACTAACTTGATATGATAACTGGCACACAACAACATGTTTCTTAAACTCAAATTATCATTCAATTTCAGTTTATAGCCTTTTTATTTTTATTCCCCTAATTAAAGGTACAACTAAAACAATAAACAAAACTAAAATTAAATTGGATTGATGATTAAAAATAGAAGCAGTGAACTTAATAATTGTGATTCAGAGCTAATACTTGATAGTAAATGGTTTAACAATAATGACAAATCATTTTTTATGATTAAATTTTACTAAAACTTGTTAGTACTAAGTGTATCACATTAATAAGTGTATGAATTTTAATATTTAATTTACCATTTTATTTAAAATTTAATTTAAAGCTTAAATATTTTTTCCTATAAATTTATATATTTTATTTTTATTCTCACAAGTTAATAATAATTTGACATCATGACATAATAACATCAATATTTTATTTATGATATCATTATTTTTGTAACAAAAATTCACTACGGTAAAAAAATACTAGTGATAAAAACAATTTTTTTTTAAAAAAAAGAAACCGTATGCTTCATACTGATTAGATAATTCGTATGGATCATACTGATTGACAATCCGTATGAAGCATACATATATTCAATCTTTATGATCCATACGGATTACCTAATCCGTATAAAGCATACAGATGTGTGTTAAAAAAATAGAAGCACAGATTACCTTACCTCTGTCACCACCGCACCACCAACCCAACAAGGAGCTCCACCAACAAGAAAAAAGGTATGAGAGAAAAAAATGAAGAACAAGCAAAAATGAACAAGCACATATGAAGAACAAACAACAACAAGAAGAAACGATGAAGGGTATTTTTTGGAATAAATGAAAAATGAATGGTGAATTAGAAAATGAGCTAGTGTAGGAAGAAAATGTCTAACTTGTGAGTCCACTAAACCTAAAAATAATTGTCTTAGACAGGATCGCCCCAACAATGCCAAAAGCAATTTTAAGATTTTTTTTTTTAAATGTGAGGTTTATTCATTGAGCCTTTTTTTACCAATATAATACATATGATATTTTTGTCACATGAGGATTTTTTACTTGATAAAAACTAATAACAATTTTTTTGTTGATAACTCTAAAGTTTGAGTTTTAATTGTTTTATCCTTGGACCGACTCTAATCTTAGTGTTTGTTTGGGTTAACATATGTGTTTCATGTTTGATCAAATTTTCATGTTAAGATGCACAAAAAGCAACTAAAAATTACTTCTATTATTCACATTTGAGTGTGTCTTTGGATTGACAGTAAAAAAAATTTATTTTAAATAAAATTGATTTTACATAATTAATTATGAAATAACATGATTTTTTGTTTGGATAACCTATATCAAAAAAGTTATTTTTGTTTTAAAGAATATTGTTTAGATACTTTGAATTAAAATTAATTTTGAGGGTGTAAAGGCAAAACAAGGCAAAGTACGGGTTAAAAGGGTACAACCCAATTATGCGTAAAATATGCTAACTTTTGAAATAAAATCACATTTCTCATAGAACATTAATTGAATAAAATAGATAATAAAAATATTAACTTAACATAAGTATAAATAATATTAAGGGTATGGGTGTGAGTGTGAGGGTAAATTTTTTGTCAAAGAGGATAGACAATATTTTTTCTAATATTTTTTTGGTTACATTTTTTTTTAAATATGATTTATCACACTATTAAAAGTATGAGTGTGAGGATAAATTAGACAAAATGTATTGAAAATTAAATAAATATAGTAAGACTTTTAATTATATTTTATAAATCAATAAATAATAAACATACAAATGAGATAATTGACATGAGGGTAAATTAGACAAAAACTATTCCGAATTGATTTTGGTAGTTATCTTTAATTGTTTTAACTTTATCATGATTTTTTTTACCATAATTGATTATACAAAGATAACTAAATGTGTAATTTTTTTTGTTAAAATTAAATTTAACCCACTTTATCATGTTTTATCATGATTTTGATGACAATCGAAACACAATTTAGATAGAGTTTATTTTGCACTTAGAACGTCATTCATTAATTGCTGTGCATAATTCAAAGCTGGCGAACAACATTTCTGGTTGGCATTTGATGCATGCAATTAATTGTCAAATGTCAGTGCTAGCGCTGTCTGTCTTTTCACATATAGACAGATTGCATATTGTCGATTTCATGACTATAGAGAGGACCACAAACAGACCACAGGTGGGAATTTGTTCATTTGGAAACAGGTGTCAAATATTTATAGATTCATAACAGGTGTCAATTATTTTTAGGTTCACTTTATACTTATTCGTACATATAAAGTAACTCACATAGTAAATAACTATATATTTAATTTTGGCCATGATTTAGTTAGGACTTAGCTAGAAGTGGTTCTTTTCACACATGACTTAGTTTATGTTGTTGTGCAGATAGTTCATGTTAATTTAGATTTTAACAAATAATAATTATTATTTTTTCACACCATTAAGGGAAAACATCTAGGGAGGTATAATTTTGATTTCTGGTTCTCATGTTTTCACTTACACGAATTATATTTTTGTTGATATTAAAAAATATGTGATCAAATTATAGATACTATGTTTTATCTGTTATTTTTAAAGAAATATTTTGTTTCATTTATTTTTTATTATAAAATTGATCAACAAAATATTAATTATTTTCTAATTATATCCTTATCAAGAAATAGAAAAAAATTTATGAAAGAAAGGTTAAAGTAATAAATAAAGGAAAAAACATAGTAAAAATATTACAAATAATTTAATATAAATAAAATTAATCATTATATTTAATGTATATGATATACATAAACAATATACTAAAGAAAGGTCTTAGAATTCACACTACTATCTAACCTAAAGAGAAAAAGAGGTGTTTATGTATAAGACTCCATAAATGACGCATAATATTATTTAGATATAAAATTTAAGTTAAATTATTCTTATCTCACATTTTACTACATATAGAGGCAGTATTATATAATGTATTCATTTATTTCTTTCTATCACATAACTCATTTTTGTGTGGATTTTTTCTGTTTTTTTTTTTTTTTTTAATCTCTCCTTTATGTAAAAATTGGTGTATAAAATTGAATGAAAATAGAACTGCTCTAAATCCAATTGAGTAAAATAGAAACATATAGTTGTACCTATATTTCGACGTGCAAAGCAACACTCCCCCCCAGCCATCTGTAATATTTAATTCTTTATAGTGTATTTGCTTGTTATGAGCCGGCAAATTAATTTTGGCACTTGATTCTTTATCTAAAACCATATTCTTTTGGTGCAGCTGTCATTCATCCATTTCCCGAACACACATCATATTTTCTTCTTTTTCCAATACCCAAGTTAACCCTAGTCTTCACAAAAACAGCTTCTATAGGGGCCATGGTTGGATATGTCACTTACATTGATTTCGTGAATAACATGGGTCATTGCAGCTTGGAGGTGATTCCAAAGTGGCTCTTCAACATCTTTCCCTCTCTTAAATATCTCATGTACACCTCACCTCATTGTAAGTATTTATAATGTTATATACATACTTTTAATTACACACTATCTATATACTCATTTATATATGTGTGTGGAGGGAGCATTTAGTTAAAGAAGGGCATGAAAAAATTAATGCAGTTAATATTAAACAAATAAGAGTGTGTTTGATTTTTTTTATTAATCTGAACTATTATGCAAATAAAAATAATAATGGACTGCTTCTTACTTAATAATGTGTGTTAAATTGATTATATTTTAACAGAAATAAAGATGCACAATAAATCATACGTAAATTTTAAATTTATTTTATCTAATTTTTATACTATTATAATATCAGCTAGCCTTCTATTCATTTCTTTATCATGTGGTTTGGTATTGAATAAATGCAATTTCTCAGTTGCATTATACTGGTCAAAAATCATAAATGCATTTTCCCTTTAAACAAATGTGTTTTTTTTTTTCCCTACGGTTGTAGAGAGACTTTATCATCATATATATCATCGGTTGGCTCCTTCTAAAAAAAACTCTGGTTGGCTCTCATAGTTATATTTTTGAAAATAAGTGAATAACCAATCAATGATTAATAAGCATTCGATTTTATTTTATTTATGTAAGCGCCTTTTGATTTTTTAAAGTATATAAAATCTCACAGCTATCCAGAATAATTTAATATTTAATTTTAAAAGTTTATAATTGAAATATTTGATGTATTATTATTTTTTATTCAATTATAACTTAAATATAATTTAACTTCATAATGTGTGACGAAAAGACCCATATTTGAAGGTTAACAATTGTGGCTCGAATCTATTTTCTCGTAAATATATCTAATTGTCTAAACAGTATAAGAAAGAAATAATATAATGTTTTAATATATCGTACTATGTTTTGTGGCCTTAAAATACGAAATATATATTTTACTATTTTAATATTTTTTATAAAATCGATCAATAATTAATTCCTTAATGATAAAAATTTAAACAACCTAATTGTAACATGTGTTTACTGTGTTTTCATATATTATGATATAAAAAAATTATATTTCTCTAACATATTCTTTATAATATTTTTTATTATTATCTAAATTTTACTAAATTCATAAAAATCATGTATAAAATTTATTAATTGTATAAAAAATAAGACATATGTCATTTTGTAAATCATAATAATATATTTATCTTATAAGTAAGAGTGCAGAATAAATATGTAATATATTACTCGTAACAAAAATATGTTTTTATTATGCCAAAGGTTTCATTCTTTGCACCATACTTAGTTTAGAACAAACTACTCTTTGTTTGTCTCTTTATGATTACATTTACGGCACTATAGACAAAGCTTCCGATAAATTACATACAACATTAAAACAAGAGGAAGAAATCCCTGATGTTGTACACCCAACGCATCGCTTTGAATTCATTAATATTTATCATCTTAGGTTTGGATTTGCTTACTTAGCTTCTAAACCTTATAGGTTAAAATGGTACCTTTGTATGATGTCGCTAGTAACAACTTGGTCCATAATCCTCACATGGGTTTATGGTCGTACATTGATTGTGGAGGGGAATCGTTTTGACAAAGTCAATCTGCAAACTTGGGCAATACCCAAATACAATCTGCAAGTATTTTTTTTCTATATTTTCATTCTCTGTATATTTATTTATTTGTTTTATTAATTCTGTAAACATTTCTTGAGAACTACCTAGTGTTGAAAACTATTTATCTGCTTTGTGATGGTTCTTATCCCCACTACCACATGACATGGCCTTGGGGATGTTTACTAGTTCTGTTTTGGGTTCGGTGGCCTTACAAGCCTCGGAATTGCGCGTATCATGCAGAGGAAAAATGATCATTCAAACCTACTCATAGTTTTTACTAGCTAATTAATCATCATGGGCAAGATTTATCGAGATGTTCTGTTAAAATAATTTTTTTGAGCAATATTTAATTAGATGAGTGTGCTAATGAAGCTTGGGAAACATGATTTTGTGTTAGATGAATATATTGTCACATACAATGTTGTTAAAATGTAGTGTCAATGCCGAAACGGTGAGGGTGAGCAAAAACGTAAAAACGTGAAACGTAAACGAAACGTAAGAGTTTACTACATACTAAAATAAGCCCAAAAAAAGTCCAAAAACTGCAGAAAACAATAATAGGGGTGCAAAAAGAAACTTTGTGATCTGGCCCAAGTAGAGAAAAACCTATCTAATTAAAATTCGTAAGGTACTAAAGCCTAAAGCTCTTGCAAATTTATGCTTCTAATTTTAAATTCGTACGGTGCCATCATGGCACCTTCTTCACTTCAATGATATCAAAAGACGGTGCAGTCAATGAACAGAGCGAGAGAGAAGAGCCACCTTGAAATGACCGCTTCTACTTCGCTGTATTTATTTTATTCGTTACGGGTTTTTTTTTTTCGAAAATAAGAATGAAGGTCCAAATTAATTTTTAATTGAGTTTGAAAACGATTTTAGAAATTATGAAAGTTTACGCGTTATTTAAATGTCATAGTTCATGCCGCTCACTTATACATACCATACAGTCCATTAAATTCACAGTCCAATACATAAACAGTCCATGATACAGATCAAAGTAGAGATCATCAACAGTAGAGAATCACAAAATCTTCGTCACATCTTTTTGTACAACATCCATATCACTGTTCCTCTGCTCGCCCAAAATAATTTGGGATCATCACAGGTGTCAACCACCAGACACAAAAATAGAGTAAGTCATGATAAACAAAATTTAAATATACATAATAAATATATGTAAATAGTTATACAGAGAATTTACTGAAATATTTACTAAACTCTAATTAACACCATTCATTCAACACATGTATTAAACCATTTCTTTTCACACATACTCATCATGAAATGCATGCTCATCTTATTATATGATGCATGACTGAGATCTCAGGTTCAACATCTAATTATTAGTGGCCACAGTCAGATAACCCCACCCTCTCTCAGTGGAACGAACTTATCCACCTAGTCAGGGTAGCCCAGTGGCGCGTAGGAATGTCACCTCCACCCATGTGATCATC
>PYAF01002579.1:216328-245140 GCA_007407185.1 Glycine tomentella
AACAAAAGTCAAGTGGGGTAACTTAAGGGCTGTACGGTTCTTCCTCTTATGGCTGACCAAAAATGCCTTCATTCACTTCCTTATATAGTAAAATCAAGATATCAAGCTTTCCTATTGGTTGGTCTCTTTCCAATTTGGTCCACACATTCCCTCCCTTCTCCATATAATTGTACGGATGGTGTGTAGCTTGGAGAGTTTTATTTGTTTTTTTTTTTCTACCTAGCATTTATTATATATTTTTCTTGTCTCCCTTTGTTCTTATCTTATCTAGCATTTATGGGAGATTCTCCTTGTCTCCAATTATTCTTCTAGGCTTGCCACTTGCTTGTTTTTCCTTTCTTTCTTTGAATTGCCCCCCCCCCTTCCTTTCTTGCCTCACTTTCACGTGGACTTCAATTATGGGGCTGCCATTGATTTTTTTTTTCCACCGTAGCATACTTAGTCTTATACCAATAATGTTTTCTTTTTGCTTTCTATTTGAATTTCTTGGTTTCAAGTGATTTTATTTGCACTTAGACTCATTAAATAATTCCACTCTTCTTGACCAACCTTGATTTTCAATCCTTCCTTCCTTTAATCACACGGCCAAGTCTTGTTTTCAAGAGCCAAAGCTACAATATTTTCCTTTAAATCCATGAAATAGCAAAATCCTATTTTCTTGTTGGTTCATATTACTAAGCTATCTTAATAAATAAGTCTTTTTAGCCCATAATTAAGAGAAAACTCCTAAGATTATGTTCATCTTTCTCATACAATTTTCTAATAATTAGAATAGCTTGAATTGAACTTTATTTCAGAATATGTATTAAAATTCTAAAAATCTTACTAGATAGCGAATTATAATTTCTAATCATCCTAAAGTATTGCCTCAAATAACTATAAAAATATTGGGGTGTTACACACCTACCTGGCCTCTTGATTCAGCGGCAGCGAGAGAGAAGGAAGAATGGAACCCGCCACAGGCCCACAGTGAATAGCGGAATAGGGGAAGCAAAGCGAGAGAGAAGCTGCGCGAGAGCGAGAGAGAAGCAGGCAAGCAGCGCGAGAGCCAGAGAGAAGCAGCGCGACAGCGAGAGAGAAGCACAGCGAGAGCGAGAGAGGAAGAAGCAGAACCCTAAGCGTGTGGAAAATAAGCTGAACTGAAGGGGAATTTTTTTTTTTATAAGCACTGAGTCAACTCGGTAAACTCGCCGAGTCAACCGAGTTTACCGAGTTGACTCGCTGTTTCAACCTGTTTCACCCAATTTCTGTTTCAACGTCCGTTTTGACACGATTTTGCTTGTTAAAACGTAGAAACGTCCGTTTCAACCGTTTCGAAACTACGTTTTAACAACAATGGTCACATATATATAGTGCATCATAATATTTTGGGTTGTTTTCATGTATTGAACGTGGTCTGCATTTTGAGAAACTAGTACTCATTTTCTGTACGATTGACACTCCAGCACTTTATATTCTTTACGATTCATACTCCAGCACTTTATATTCAATAAAATTTTATATTAAAGAAAAACATTGTATATACTAGATTCTTTTTTTGTTGAGAATATCGTCACAAAGTTTTTTTTCTTTGTCTTAATTCTGATCTATCATTAGGTTCATCTACCACCAATCTCAATTAAATTGGGTTAAAGGTGTTGTTGATGTTGATGTTATTGATGTTAATTTGTTATGTATACATAAAAACATCATGCAATATAAAGTGCTTTAAGTCCACCTCACTCTTGTCGCCATTTCTATTAAAAAGTTTGTTAAAGTAGTTTAGCCACCTTTCACTTACATCTTCATTCCTTACCAAAAGTTTTTTATTTTCATCCTTGATACATCTAACTTAGGTGAGGTCTTTACTCTTCTTATCCCTCATTTTTTCAAGTTTCTAAATACTTTTTTCTCCATCCTTGTTCCCAAGATTTTTATACAAATTGTCAAAAACTTTGCATCTAGCTTCCCGCACTGCTTTCTTTGTATTTTTGTTCGCTACTCTAAACTTTTGCAAATTCTCATCATTGGGACGTTTATGCAAAGATCTAAAATATTACTTCTTCTTTTTAATAGCCTCATGCACCTCTCCATTCCACCACTATGTTTCCTTTGTAAGAACTTTGTTTCCTTTGCTTTCACCTAGCACCCTCATTCTCACATTTTGAACACACATAGCCATCTTATTTCATATTTCATTAGCTTCTCCAATAAACTCCCATGGTCCTTCACACAACATGTTTTCCTTAAACTCTTTTTGTTTCTCCTCCTTTAGCTTCCACCACCTTATCCTTGGGTTTTGAGCCTTCTTCCTCAAATTAAGAACTTTGTTGAACCGAATCTCTAGAACTACCAACTTATGTTGTGTCGCCACATATTCTCCAGGGTAGACCTTGTAGTCAATACACGAATTTCTATCTTCCCTTCTAGTTATAAAGAAATTAATTTGACTATAATTTTGGCCACTGTGATAAGTGATAAGATGAGACTTCCTTTTTCAAAAAAAGTGTTCGTTAGCATCAAATCATAGGCTAGTGCAACGTTCAAGATATCTTCTCCAGTCTCATTTCTCGTCCCATAGCCAAAACCACCATGAATTTTATCAAAACCTCCATTGTTTTGATCAACATGACCATTTAGATCTCCTCCTCGGAAAATCCTCTCCACTCGTGGTATCCCTCTCAGAACCTCCTCCAAGTCTTCCCAAAATTGATTCTTTTCATTTGATTGTAGTCCAACTTGAAGTGTATACACACAAAGGGAATTTAAAATTAGATCCCCCACTACATGCTTAATCATCATAATCCTATTGTCTTTCCTTTTGACGTCAATGGTTTTATCTTTGAAACTTCTATCAATCATAATTTCAACCCCATTTCGACTCTTGGTTGTACCTATATACTTGCACTTGAAACGGGTTCCCTGCACTTCCTTGGCCTTTTCTCCAACCCACTTAGTTTCTTGCAAGCAAGCAATAGTCACTTTCCTTTTGGCAAAAACATCTGCTAACTCCCTCAGTTTATCCGTTAATGTTCCTATGTTCCAGCTTCCCAATTTCATCCTAAACCCCTAGGCGGTGTTTGCTCGCCATGCTCGCCCATCTACGTGTTGGACCCTTGCCTATTTGTCACCAAATCTGGGTGAAGACTTGGCGTCTTGCCTTTCGGCATGGACCCTAACTCACTTATCACTACATCCCGGGATCGATGTAGTGCCTTACCTTGTGGCAAGGACCCTAGCTCATTTTTCGCTACACCCGGGGCCTGATGTAACGTGTCGCTATGAAGGGTACACCCTAGCGAAATATCATAAAGGTTCATCACATAAAAATAGTTGGTTTTTTACGGCCGATTCGCAACCCCTGACGCCAACCCTCCTCCGTTATCCTAGCTTAGGACATGTTATGCATGCAAACACACATAGGCCGAGTTCATAACAAATTAACAATTGTTATTTTTTATATATTTTATTTTGTATCATTAAGTAAGGGATCGGATCAATGATTTTAGTAAAGCTTTAGTATTATTCCATGTAATCATTTTTTGATTATGTGGCAATGCATAAAATAAAATTCATATAACTATGGGATTATATTTTTGCTGCAATACTTCATGCAATCACAAAAAGTGACTATCAACATAATGATAGAGGAAGCAATACTCGATGCTATCAAAAAAGGCATAAAAGTGTTGAGCTTAGGCCTAAGAAATCAAGGAGGGGACCTTACCATCTATGGAGGACTATATGTTAGTAGGCATCCAAAGCTAAATGTTAGGGTTGTAGATGGCAGCAACCTTGTAGTTATTGTTGTTCTTAACAACATTCCCAAAGGAACAACTACTCAAGTATTACTTGGGGACAAACTCACCAAGGTTGGTTATGCTCTTCCTACACATTGTGTCAACAAGTTGTTCAGGTTAGCCTCTTTAATTCATATACAATTAATTTCTTAATAGATATGCATATAAGAATGCATCTAGTTTAAACTCTAGTCTCTTAACTATATTTCATGTTGCTACATTGTATGAGGATGATAATGTGAGCTCAAAAAGTCATTCAATAGCTTTGAAACCAACTTGGCCATTACCAAAAGCAACACGCAGATGGTCATATAGATAACCAAATTCACTCTATTTGCTTCAGTTTATGTAAAATGAAGAAAAGAATAAAGAAAATAAAGAGATTTTTTTTTTTTGCATTGTCTAATAGAGAGAACAAAAGAGAGAGAAAAGTACACTATAAGAAAATAATTCTATTTAAACAAATTTAATATAAAAATATTAATTATGTAAACAATATTATGTACAAAATTATGTTAAAAAATATCTTAATTTTTTTTTTGTCCTCAACAAGATTTTATTTCATCTCTCGTATTTCATTTTTTCTTTTGGATAGACTTGGTTAGTAGGAGATGGATTGACCGAAGAGGAACAACTAAAGGCACCCAAATGAACTGTTAAAAAATACGCATAAATTGGAATAATAATTCCTCTTATTTCCTTCCTTAATTGAGGTCTATATATACAAATCAGTAGCACTAAAATAGTTGTTAACTATCCAAAAATAGTGAGTTGTAAAACAACCTAGTAATAACTATTCTAAATTTGAATTTACAATCTTATCACAAATGTATATAACAGAAAGATAAGAGAAACAAATTTTTAATTTCAAAGTTCAATTCAACACTCCCCCTCATGTTGGTGCATGGATGTCAATCATGCCTAACTTGTTAGTTGCTTCTCCAAATACTCTTCCAGAAACAACTTTGGTCAGTACATCTTCCATCTGATCTTCAGATTTCACATAAGGAAATTGAATTACTCTTTGATCTAGCTTTTCCTTGATAAAATGTCGACATACCGTAACATGCTTTGTCTTATCATGTTGGACGGGGTTGTGACCAATTTCTATGGCTGCTTTATTATGACAATGTAGCTTCATTGGTTGCTCATAACATATTCCCAGGTCCTTCAATACCTTCTTAACCCATAATAATTCACAAACTTCGTGTGCCATTCCTCTAAACTATGCTTCTGCACTAGACCTTGCAACAACTTTTTGTTTTTTGCTTTAAAAAGTTACAAGGTTTCCTTCTACGAAGGTAAAGTACCTTGAAGTGAACAACCGTGTAGATTTATCCCCTGCCTAATCTGAATTAGTAAATCCTTCTATGCCTTGGTTCTTTTTCTTTGAGAATAGCAATCCCTTCCCAGGTGATCTCTTAAGATACCTAAGGATCTAGTAAATTGCATTCATGTGGTCCATGCTAGGAGCATGCATAAATTTACTTACTATACTCACCGCATAGGCTATGTCAGGCCTAGTGTGGGATAGGTAGATCAATTTTCCTACCAACCTCTGATATAGATTAATATTTGTTGCTACCTGATCCAGATGTACTTCCAGTGCACGGTTCATCTCTATTGGTGTCTCTACTGGCTTGCAGGCCAACATTCCAGTCTCGACAAGTAGATCCGAGACATACTTTCTTTGTGATAGGAAAATTACATGGTTTAATTTTGTATTTCAATTCCAAGGAAATACTTTAACTCGCCTAGATCTTTCATTTCAAACTTAGTTGACAAATGTTGTTCCAATGACTTCATTTCATCAAAGTCATCCCCGGTTAAAATTATATCATCCATATAAACAATTAAAACAACTACCTTCCCTTCTTTGTGTTTAATGCACAGTGTGGTCTGAGTTACTTTGAGTGTATGCAAACTTCTTCATAGCTAAGGTAAACCGTCCAAACCATGCTCTAGGCGACTGTTTCAGCCCATACACTGCTTTTTTTAATTTACACACTATTTTTTTCAGTTAGTTTTCTTTGGACTCCTGAGGGTTTATCCATATAGACCTCTGCCTCCAAATCTCCATTCAAGAAGGCATTTTTAACATCAAATTGCCTCAAGGGGCCAATTCCTATTTGTAGCAATGGATATTAGAATTCAAACTGTGTTCAACTTGGCCACTTATGCAAATGTGTCTTGGTAATTGATGCCATATTTTTGAGTGTAGCCTTTAGCAACCAGCTGGGCTTTATATATATCAATACTTCCATCCGCTTTTAACTTGGCAGTGAAGACCCATTTACATCTAATGGCCTTTTTCCCACTTGGTAGAGGTGCTAGTTCCCATGTGGAATTTTTCTGCAATGCTTCCATCTCTATATTCATGGCTTCCTTCCATTTTGGATCCTCCAATGCTTCCTGTGCACAATTAGGAATAGATATTCTAGACAAAAGATCAGTAGTCAAAGCATATGATTCGGATAACCTATGGCTAGACACATAATTGGTGAGATGGTATTTAACCTTGAATTTGGGATCAGGTTCATAGAGGGATTTTGGAATACCTTTTGTATTTCTTTGTGACTTTCGAATACAGGGTATGATAGAAGAGGGTTCACTATTAATTTGATCAACTGAAGGAATGCAAGTAGGATTAGAAGGTACCTCTGTAAAAGAATGTGACTGTTGATCAGGGACATCCATGTATGTTTCCTTGGGTAATGGTGTTAAACTAGGTGGTGCAATCATATGTACTGGAGGAACATGATTAGAATCTATAGTTGGTGATGTTAAATTAGGTACTGTTTGACTCAGTTTTGGCATATTTGTGTTTGTTTGAATGCAGGTTTAAAGGTATTCTTCTCCTATGTGTGTAGGTTGTCTCTCCCCCTGAGGAGAAGAGCCTAATACTCCCCCTGAGTAGTAGGGGTCAGATTCATAAAAGGAAACCTCCAAGGTAACATAGAGTTTATGAGTAACCAGGTCAAAACATTAGTATCCTTTTTGTAAATCAGAGTAGCCAACAAACATACACCGAGTAGCACAAGGATCTAATTTACTTTTCAAGACTTTAGGGACATGGACAAAAAATGTACAACCAAACACTTTGGGTTTGAGGTTAGGGATATGGGGAATAGAAAAAAGGATTCAAGTTTCTGTTGTGGTGTTTGAAAGGCCAGGGCACTGGAGGGGGTCCTATTGATTAGGTCAGAGGTAACGACTTCTCCCCAATAGTGTTTTGGTATATTCATCTCAAAGAGAGAAGCGTGGACTACTTCCAACAATTGTCAATTCTTATTCTAAGTTAGACCATTCTGGTGAGGGGTGTAAAGGCATGAGGACTGGTGTCGGATGCCATGAGACAGAAGAATTTGGGTAAAAGTACTATTTTCATATTCGGTGCCATTATTATATTGAAGGTTTGAATAGAAGTCTAAAATTGGGTTTTAACCATGGCATATAACTGCTTAAAAGCTAAAAAAACTTCATTTTTGTGTTTCAACAAAACAACCCAAGTCATTCAAATACATTCATCAATAAAGGTGACATAATAGAGAGATTTGGAAAAAGAAGACACTTTTCCAGGACCCCAGACATCAGAGTGTACTACTTGAAAAAGAATAGAACTTTTATTGTTACTAGGGAAAAAAGGCATATAATGGCTTATGGCCAATTCACAAACGTTACATTGAAATTCAGTATTATTCAAAGCACCAAATAAACTAGGAAATAACTTGTGAAGGTAACTAAAAGAAAGGTGGCCTAATCTTCTATGCCAGAGCAAAATAGAGTCCTTGACTTTATATGAACTTGTGGTAGCAGATTCGCAAGCCAATTCATTTTCACCTATTGCTGGAACCTCCAAGACATATAGCTGACCACGTTTAACACCACATCCAATCACCATCCGAGTGAGGATGTCCTGAAAGATACAAAAAGTAGGCAAAAAAGTCACAGTGCAAATAAGTGTGGAGGTAAGTTAACTAATAGATAAAAGGTTGAACTCAAGTGAAGGTACAATAAGAATAGAGTAAAGGGATATCTTATTAGAAAGTGAAATAGAACCTTGACCAGTAATTGACGAGGTTCCAACATTGGCAGTGGAAATGGAAGACTGGGGTGAGGACCAGTATTAGATAATTGGGTAGGGTCCCAAGTCATATGATCTATAGCTCCTATATCGATGATCCAGTTAGAATTCCTAGAAAGTGTAGAGAAGGCCTGAGGCTTACCTAAGATGTTGGCAGAGGAAACATTGGAAGAAGGAGTATAACCTGCAACAGACACAATCAAACCTTTTCCCGAAACCTTCTTGCCCGATTTCTTGGTGAAATCCCACCAATCAGGATAACCAATTAGTTCAAAACAATGTTTTTGAGAGTGGCCTTTCTCACCATAATGAGAGCAGGTGAAGGAAGGCTTATTAGTGTAGTTATTTCTAGAGTATGAAGAAGTTCCTGAGTGAGATGGATGTGTAAGAAGAGCAACACCTTCAGTAGGCTTAGGATGCCCCATAGTGAGGTGTTGTTGAGCTTCTTGTTGGACATAGGCATAGCTTCTTGTTGGACATCCACTAAACCACCATCTATCAAAACATGTTGAGAAAACAACAATTATATTTGATTTTTCTTCAGGTGTACAAACCCAGATGTGCCACTTTACTTTATTATTAATTATTATGCTATGTTAATCAATGTTTTAACAAAACCACATTTTACTCCAAAATAATTGAAGTTCATTTGAACAGGTCCATTTTATTTTTTCATCGCAAAATTACTACTTTCAGGAACAAAGTGGAGAACATTTTATTTGAAGTGCGTAAACTTGAATTAGCCATTATTTTCACAAAAAATTATTCAAATGCCTTTTCCATATGATGAATTGATGTGACTAGAGTAGCATATACTATAGAAACTTAATGCATAAGGATCCCCTATGGTTCTATCTCCATTCAGTCAATCAATTTGTGGGATTTTCATTTGGGCTTGACAAAGTCCTTCTTGGATTACAACTCTATAGAAACATGCATGTCCACATACTAGCTCACAGAGGCATAAGCATCTTTGTCCTTGTCCTAACTCATTGACATAAATTTAACACAAGCTTGGTCCACTCTCACGATAACAGAGTTAACAAGATTCATTTCTCAATTTCATCAAACATATTTAAAGGGTGCAATAACTCATAGGTACATACATTGCAACCAGAAAATATAAAGTAATTTATTCAATAGGCTACAAGTGATTATAAAATTTACTCAGAAAGGAAAAAACAATTTAAATTGTAGTTAGCATTTTAAATAAATATGAAAGTTTCAAAGTTACGTTGTATTGTCCTTGAAAGATGTTATGTTTATGAAGCCAGATGAAATTATTTCTATACCTCAGCTACAAAGACTATTATACATGACAAAAATGTAAGGAAATCACTAAATCAAAACTGTAACATAGTTCAGAATGAACTTATGGATTCAGCCATTCAGGGATATTAAAAAGATCTTGAACTGAAATCTTTTGGTAGGTGGCAAAGATTTAGGACAAACAATAATTTGCTAATGTGTTAAAACCATAACAAAGAACTTAATTTACACTTAGATGGTGAAATTATCATATAGCCTCAATGTTCGATAGTCAAGCTGCCAATAAGCAATAAAAGCTCTCACGATAACAGTTAACAAGATTCATACTTTTGGAGCAATCTAGGAAGGTGAGGAAAGCACGCACTCAATGTCCTCAATTCAGCCAATCTAGGAAACTAACATTTAACAAATTAAATCAGTGGATTAAAACACGAATACAAATAGTTTCTCAGTTATGTTATCATATATTTGTGGCCCTAAATTGGTTATATCAATGATACCCCAAACCACTTACTAAATCAGAAAACCCTCACAAACACTAAAACAATAATGAATGAAAGAAAAACACAATAATATATGATAGCACTCAACTAGAATGATAAGAATATCAACATATAGAGAAGCTCGAAAATACAGCAGAAAGCCAGAAACATAAAATAGTAGCAGCATCCAAATTACAACACATAAGTGAAGCATGAAGAGAATGCAAAAGAAGGATGCAGATATAGAGAAGACAAACTTACCAAGCGACGACGATGAAGGCACAGCGCGACGACAATGGAGGCACAACGCGACGATCACAGACTGACGACGACCACGGGTTGCAACGACTAAGCGACTAAGGAAGGTGAGGAAAGCATGCACGCACGAAATGGTGAGGAAGGTAACGCTTGAAAAAATGAATTTGGAAACCCACAAGCGCCCTGAAAATGACACAATTTTCACACAAACCGGAATCGTCAAATTACAACAGACTCGCGATTCTACGGCGAGTCCACCAATTCTACTCCGAGTCTATCGATTCTACTCAGAAAACGATTCTGCTTGCGATTTAACTTGTGAAGGCTCAATAGAAGCTTAGAAGTGTCCGATTCTATGATTTAAATATCGATTTTGATAACTATGGTAAAAATTATTATATACATACAAGGTGGTGCTAGATTTGAAGAAAAAACCTAGTTTTTTTTGTCTATATTGATCTTGCCCAATTAGATATAAATTTGACATAAACTTATTATATAATATTTGAATATCAGTACATAATCCTAGGCTAAAATTAAAAGAGGTAGAACTTGTACAAGAGGGCTTGTGACATCCATTTGGAGTCTACTGGTCATCACTTGTCATCTTTTTATTTATTTATTAAGATTAATTAGTATGAAGATTTCGTTACGACCATTTGGAGTTTTTTTACCATGAATCGTTACACCCTTCACTGCACCTACCACGGTCACATGAATCGTTGTCATTGTTAGTGTTGGCTCATTCTCACGGCGGTTCCATTGTCGGTGTTGCGACTCCCACAAGGTATGTGTACTTCCATTTATGAAACCATGAGCTTCTTTTTCTTCTGCATTTGTGTTCTTCTTCTTAGCTTCTTTTTCTCTTGTGTAGCTTCTTTTCCACTGTTGGTGTAAGTTCTTTTGCTCTTTGCTAGCAAAAAAAATGTGACCTAAGGGAACAAAGGCAACAAAATGTGATCTTATTCCTTTTTCTCTTGTGTTCAAAGTTCTTATAATGTAATGGACATGCTTTGTAACTGTATGTAGATTGATTTTTTTACCTATTATCGAGATTCTTGTAATGGTTAAAAGTTTTTCATATTGTATAATACGTTATGAAGTAACTGATTTTGCATATTCATTGCTGGACCACAAAGTAGTTAATGGTTAGGATTGAATGTTATGGAATTGAGAAACTTGTGTAGATACCATCAAGGTAGCCTATTACCATTAAGTAATGAGAATTTAGGACAGCTTATTAGTGGCTGATTTTAGTGTTTTCTACAGGTAAAGATTTTCGTGTAGCTCACTACTATTTGCTTTGGATTGGTACAACTGTTGTTGGAGAACCACTATCATCATTACTGCACCCATACATAGCCTGATAGCCTATTTAGTGTGTCAAAGCCAATGTTGTTGCTAACTCTAGTTTTTGTATCCCAAATTCTGAAAGTTAGTTGTACATGTAGTGAGGTGGTTGAATCTGCCTCTTCTCAATGTTGGTGTTGGCTTTCAATTAGAAACTAATTAATTGGTTTGGGTTATGTTGTTCCTAGGTTTAACCAGCATAGTTTGTTCGAGCTTAATTACTATGTAGTATGCCTCTGGCTAGCTTCTACTATGTATGGATAATTTGAAGGGAATAATGCAATATATTTTAGTATTAGTATGTCGAGTAATCTTGAAATTGTCATGTTTATCATTGGTTTTGGCTTCTATTATATAATGAATCAATTATCAATTTGTGCTTTGGCCATTTAAGTTCTCCGAATGAGTATACTCTAGTGTTTGTTTTGGATCTTACCCCAGTAGCTACACCAAGAATACACATCCAAGTATTGATTTTTATGCTTTCATATGAGATTGAAATGATAATTAAGCCAGCCTGTAATACTTTGTTATGGTCATCATACAGGGGGACTTGTGGACTCTCATTTGCAAAAAAAGGGACATCTTCTTCGCATTGTTATCTGGCTTTCTCAAATGGTGAGTACTAATTCCATCTGGAGCTTGGTCAATCATATCTGTTCATCTTCTTGCATGACAATTGACACTTGTTTCTTTTCTTATTTTGCATTTGAAAAATATTTAGCTATTGTCAGCTCTAGACTACGAGTTATAAGCTGAGAAATTGGGGAAGATATTCTAAAGTTCCCTAATGATTTGGAAATCTTCATTACTTATTCTTCACACACACAGAGACACACAAAAATGAAAACACATCCCAAACATCTCTTTTAATTGTGCCCTTTCTTTCTAGCATTAATTATTATTTTTAACTAGGACCCTTTTTAGATCATGCTCGCATTTGATTATGCTTTTAGCAAGAGAGAATAAGATAGTTGGCTTATATATATAACTTGGCTGGAGGAACAAATCATGGTTTCCTAAAAATATCCACCCACAAGACTACTATACCATATTTTGTTAATTTCATGCATATGATCTTGAATCCCATAGGTACTAAATTATGAGTTGCATCTTGCATGACACGTTTATGACCAATCTGTCTCTGCTGCTACTCCATGCAACTCTTCTATTTGGTTTGGTTTGTCCTTAAAAATTTGCTTAGTCCAAATTGACCCAAACTAAAGAGTTTTAATCAGTTTGGTATCATTTGGCAGTCAATCCAACTTGAACAATTATTTACAATGCTTTACAATTGTTATCCACTATAACATATTTTAAAAATTAGACCTAGGCTACAAAACAATATATTGAAGCTATTCATCGTTCTTGTTTACAATGAGACAAACGGATTAAAAGATCCTAAAAAGATCAAATCTTCGAAATGGTTTCCAAAGGTGTCTCCATGATCAAAATCTCCAAAGCCTATTCATTAAAGAAGTAAGAGAGTTCATTAAACTTCAAAATTGGAATATTCTTATTCCCCTATTTTTGTTTTAGATGAACAAGGGCACAAGGTTATTTTTAAATTGATGTTGTTACTCTCACAAGCACACTCATTGAACCATTAAAATGTTGTTACTAATTAATAGCTTGGTTTAGGCCATTGATGTGAATTTGACACAACTAATTGGTTGGAATGGTTTGAGTGTAATTGGATTTCGAGAGTTTAATCACTATATGTAATTGTAATTTGTAGGCACTTTTCGTTTTCTTTTTTGCATCCTCATCACTAGATTCGTGCTTGCAGATTGTCAGTGACCATCATCACAAGTACTTACAAATGTATTTACTATTTTTTGATATTCTATATGTATACTCGTGGTTTTATAACTTGTTTTATGTGATTAATTACTGGTGCTTTATATATACAGTCAATGTTCATTATGAGTGAACCTTAGTTTCCCATTTGAGATTCATTACAGTGATTCTTCTGCACAGTTTGGATTAATCATTGTATTGATTTTTGAATTATCCGTTTGGACAGTTTGAGAAGACTCATTTTTTTATAATATATTAATATGTATATGTTGAGTTAATTTTCTTAAATTTGATAAAATTTTGGTACAATGCATTTCACTTTGTTCTCCGGGTGCATAATTGATTGTGGTGGAACTCATGTCATCGCTTTCATGTCATGTAATCGGAGATCAAAGCGAAATGCTACCGAAATTTGGTCAAATTTAAGATAAGAAACTCAATAAATACATATGAATATACCATAAAAAAAAGTCTTCCTGAATGGGATAGGGCCACACCTTGAATGGAAAAAGTGAGGTTTTCATGCATGGAATAACTTTGTGAGTAGCATAGAGTTATTAATTAGATGGATCGAAGTTGGATGAATGCAAGTCGCATCACGGTTGAGTATGAGGAAGGCGTTGAACATTTCTTGCAATTTGCATCGGAAAGAAGTCGACCGGATGGGGATGGAAAATGTTTCTGTTCCTGTATCAATTGTTTGAATGGAAGATGTAACGACCCGTATGCATCCGGTTCATTAACATTAACTTACGGTTGTTAAGCTCAGCAATTATCATAGATAATGAAAAAGAAAGCAGTAAACAAAATGACATCATCATACGTCATTAACAACACCCATTGTACATCATATATGGTGAATTCTAATAATATACAAAGTATATTTATCAAAACTGTACATTTCTCTTAGGTACAAAACATAGGCATAAAATCAAAAGATAGACATGCTCTTCACTTTGTGCCTAAGGTTCCCTCAGAACTATATCCCTCTACTCGGGCCTCTTGCCCTGGGATCTATCAGCCGCTCCCTGAGCATCACTTGCAAAACATAATCCCCAACAGGGGTGAGATAACAATCTCAGTAAACTCAGGGTCCTTGGAGGTCTTTCATCCCCTGGTTCACTTCCATGCACATAATATCAAAATTGGCATTACAAACTAGCCATCACAGCTATAAAGTCATATTACCACTTGTACATAGTATACATACATATATATCAATGCCTGAGGAGGCTTCATCCATTTATATGGGCACATCTCACATCAGGACTTACTAATCATGCCTGAGGAGGCTTCATCCATTTATATGGGCACATCTCACATCAGGGCTTTCTTTCTTTGCCTGAGGAGGCTTCATCAATCTATGTGGGCACATCTCACATCAGGACTTATATATATAGTCTATTAAGTTTAATTCTACTGGCCAGAGAAATCTCATCAATCCACACACATAGTCTCAATCCATGTATATCAAGTACATGATTTCACTCAAAATAGTAAGACACAATTTCAATATAAATGCATCAATTCATACAATAACCATCACTCCCTCTGGAGTATGGTGGAACACAAACAGGGAAACACTCCCAAGAACAAAGAGTTTACCTGCTCTCAGCGCTACACCGGATCTCCCAGCCACCAGCAATATCACTATCACGCCCTACACACGGCATAAAACAATCAATCAATAACGGTCCTTAGCCGTTAGAATGAAAGGAAACACTATTCCTTTTCATTAAAACCTCATTGTTTTCTATCTTAAGGTTAACAGAGCTAACCACCTTATAGGTGATTCACAGACCCTCAACAGGATCTATCTTGGTCCAACCAAGATCTTAGAGTCCCCCTAGACTCTGCATAAGTTCAATTCAAAGCATTTTGTTGCTTAACCATTCTATATTTTAAGGATAAACAAGTTGCTCAAAACAACAAATCCAACATGTTTTCACCGTTTATTAAGCCTCCTGAGCAACTAGTGTAACAGCACCTAAGCTCATATCTATCATAATGTCCTCCACTTCATCAACATTCTTCCTACTCATACATATCTCAGAGTCAACCAAACTTCATCAAAAGTTATGATTCAAAGCTTAGTATTCATCAGAACAATCCCCTGAACATACTTTTCTAAAGAATCCAAGCCTAATTCCAACCCTAACACAATTGGGTTACTATTCATCCTAAGAACCATTTCACCAATCAATTGGTAAAACTTAAGTTTCTTACCTCTAAACTATCGAGGAAGGCTGGAGAGTCACTTCTCCAAGCTTTGGCATCCTTGACTCACCTTCTTTCCCTTCCAAAACTCAGTTTTGGAAAGTCCCCTAGAGAACAGGATCTCTCCGATTGATGGTTCTCTCGAAGAATTGAAGTTGGAATCTAGCTCACAGAGGGGTTCTAATAAACTTTCTAGTTGGGTGGGAAATGTTTAGATGAAGCATGGAGAAGATATGGAGCTTCTCTGGTCATCAATGGCCGTCTTGGGTCAGAGGAAGGAGAAGGAAGAGTTTTTCCAACAAAAAAACGTGAAAATGGCCTTTTATAGGCTCCCAGCTCGAGTCCTGGTGCTAACGGCGCCGTTCTGGCGCTATCGGCGCCAGATTACAGAGAAAATTGGCCCCTGTCGTGCCTCCCGTGCTACCAGCGCCATCTTCCAGTGCATCTGGCACTGGTGGCGCCACTCTAGCGCTACTGGTGCCAGATTCCAGTGAAAAATGGACTTCTGCTGCCATCTCACGCTATCAGCGCCACTGCCCACGCTTCTGGCCCCACTCCCATGCTACTGGCTTGAGATTTTTTTTTTTTTTTTTTACAAAACATGGTTATTATAGAAGACTCCAAGCACTGGACAACATACGGGAGCAACTTCTATGCGATGGGATTAAGAAGACTTATACGACATGGATATGGCATGGTGAATTAACCAACACGCAGAGGGTCTCACAAACTGAACCTTTTGATGTTGACATTGGAGATCGATTAGAGGATATGATTCGTGATCTAGGACACTAGTCTTTTCAGCAAGCACATGCCCCTATATATGATGCATTGGATAGTGATTCAAAGAAGCCGTTGTACCCGGGGTGCAAAGAGTCATTGACACTGTTGTCAACGGTGTTAAATCTGGTTAATGTGAAGGCCAGATATGGGTGGAGTGACAAAAGCTTCAGTTCACTGATTGAGATAGTTAAGGACATGCTTCCAGAGGAAAACACATTGCAAGCAGTTACTATCAGGCGAAGAAGATACTTTGTCCTATGGGTATGGAGTATAAGAAAATTCATGCCTGTCCTAATGACTGCATATTGTACAAAATTGAATTTGAACAAATGCATAAATGGCCCACGTGTGGGGCATCACGGTATAAAGGGAAGGATAATGACGACTGTAGTGAAAATAATGGGAATACTCACAATAACAAAGAGGGGGGGTGAATTGGTTAAACCTTGGTATTTTAAAATTTATTCAAATCAGAGTTTCAAGGATCTTTATCACTTTCAAAACCAAGAAATCTTTTTACTTAATCAAATAGCTTAGCCCCTTGGAATCAATTTGCTCAAAGCAGAACTTGTTGAACAATGAATATGAAACAAAGAATCAATGAACAATCGTATAAGAGATAGAGAAACAATCACACAAGCAATTTATACTGGTTCACTTCACAACTGAAGCTACATCCAATTTCTTCTAATCAACACTAGATTAGAGTTCCACTATTATAAATCTTGTTCTTACCAGCTTCTTACAAGATCTCCCCTTTATCAACCCTAGATAAAGAATAGAAAACTAAAACCATATTAGAATTCTAAGGAGCAAGAACCAAAGAGCACTACTCTGTTCTTTAATCTAGAGAACCTTTCTCTAGAACCAAGCAAGAAGAACCCGCTTACAATAGCAATTACAACAGAAAATTCAGAATACGAATTTACACACAAAGATTAAGGAGAAATACAACCTGATGATCCAGCGAACGTAATGCACATGAGTTACCAAATTCAAGTTGAATAGCAAAACAAATTAGCACATGTTTTCCTTATCTTTGAAAATTTTCATGCTCAAGATTCACTCAATAACCTATGAATGATTTGAATGTAACAAGAAGTAATAGAACTCAGAAAATTACTTTGAGAGAGAATAAAAAGCTTGTGTATACTCAGAATTTCAAATGGACAATGTTTTATTCGAGCCAAGCCTTCAATTCTATTTATAACAGAAATTTGTAACTAACTATAATCGATTACACGTGCCAAATAATCGATTAATACGCATATGTAATCGATTAAAATACTTCTGTAAACGATTAATCTGTTCTTGAAGTTTTCTAGGTTTTAGCAACGAGCAAAATAATCGATTATCCCAAGCTGTAATCGATTAAACCAGGAAGTACATTTTCACAAAATGAATTGTGTAATCGATTACAAGGTTTGGTAATTGATTGAGCCAGCAAACCTTAAAAGCTTTGTTCAATTATATAATCGATTACGAATGATGGTAATCGATTAAACCAGGAAGCCTTAAAAAATGATTTCAACTATGTAATCGATTATGAATTTTTGTAATCGATTAAAACATTTAACATAGCAGTTCCAGTTTCAATCAAAGGCCAAATAATCGATTAATCCGATAGGTAATCGATTAAACTGTTTGTAAAGATTTTTCAGATATAACGAAGAACATAATAATCGATTATAACTCTTAGGTAATCGATTAAAGCAGTAGAAAATCCATTTTTCCAAAAACCTTTCAATCAGATTAAAAACTTAACCAACTTATAAAAGCTTTGTTATCTTTTATGAAAAACCTTTTAAGTTTAATGAATGATTGCTATGCATGGATCATCAAATTAACCTTTCTCTTACACATAATACAATTAAACAACTTCAAGGCATCCAGGCATGTTGAAAACTCAAAACCAGTCTTGAATCAAATCTTCATGATGCTCCCCCTATATCCAACATGTAGCAGTGATGAAAGCACAAAGAAAGGCCCCCCGCAAAGGTGTTGTGGTATCGTCTGATCATTCCAAGGTTTAAGTGTCTGTTTGCTAATGAAAATGACGCAAAAGACCTTACATGGCATGCAGATGGTAGAAACTTTGATGAAATGCTCCAACATCCGACAGATTCCTCACAGTGGAAGAAGATTGACCGTTTATATCCGGAATTCGGCAAAGACCCAAGAAATCTCAGGCTTGCACTTGCCAGTGATAGAATGAATCCCTACGGCAGTTTAAGTACTCAGCACAGTTCGTGGCCTGTTTTGCTAGTCATCTACAACCTGCCTCCTTGGTTGTGCATGAAGCGAAAATACATGATGTTGTGTATGATGATATCGGGCCCAAGACAGCCAGGAAATAACATTGACGTTTATCTTAGTCCCTTGATTGAGGACTTGACAAACTTGTGGGACGATGGGGTTGCCGTGTTTGATGGGTATCGAAAGGAGACATTCAAGTTGCGTGCAATGCTATTTTGTACCATTAATGATTTTCCAGCGTATGGGAATTTGAGTGGATACAGTTTAAAGGGCCATCGTGCATGCCCTATCTATGAGCAAGACACGAGTTACCTGCAACTTAAACATAGAATAAAAACAGTTTACACTCGCCATCGACGTTTTTTGAAACCTTATCACCCTTATCGGTGATTGAAAAAAGCATTTAATGGAAGTCAAGAGCATGAAATTGCATCGATTCCGTTAACTGGTAAGCAGGTGCTTGAGCGAGTTGAGGGCATCCATACTGTATTTGGAAAGACTCAAAAGAAGCAGAAAGGTAATACTTGCATATGGAAGAAAAGGTCAATATTGTTTGATCTTCCATACTGTTCTGATCTAGATGTTAGATATTGTATTGATGTTATGCATGTGGAGAAAAATGTGTGTGACAGTGTCATTGGCACGCTTCTTAACATTCAAGGCAAGACAAAGGATGGTTTGAACACTCCTCAAGATCTTATTGAGCTGGGTATACGTGAGCAGTTACATCCTAGGTCTGGTGGTAAGAAAATATACTTGCCTCCAGCATGTAACACTTTGTCAGAGAAGATAAGTTTCTATCAGTGTCTGCACTGAGTGAAAGTATCACAGGGATACTCTTCAAATATTAAAAGCCTCGTGCATATCAAAGATCTGAAACTAGTTGGATTAAAGTCTCATGATTGCCACGTGTTGATGCAATAATTGTTAGTTGTGGCAATTCAAGGCATTTTGCCTAACAAAGTGAGGCATGCTATAACTCGGCTGTGCTTTTTCTTCAATGCCATTTGTGCCAAAGTCGTGGACCCTCTCAAGTTAGATGACTTGGAAGAAGAGGCGACAATTATCTTGTGTAAGTTGGAGATGTATTTTCCTCCTTCATTTTTCGACATAATGGTTCACTTGTTCATCTGGTCAGGGAAATTAAATTGTGTGGTCCCATTCATTTACGGTGGATGTACCCGGTCGAGCGATACATGAAGATCTTGAAAGGGTAAACAAAAAACCTACACCGTCTTGAAGCATCCATAGTTAAAAGGTACATTGTAGAAGAAGCTGTAGAATTTTGTTCAGAGTACCTTGAAAAGGCAAAACCTGTTGGGCTTCTTGAGTCCCGACATGATGACAGAGTGGGAGGAAAGGGATCACGAGGGCTGCATGTTATAACGCCTAGTTTACAGGAATTGCAATAAGCTCATTTGTATGTCCTGAATAACAGTAATGAAGTCCTGCCATACATAGTTCGTCATGAAGCCTTAGTCAAGGAAAGTAATCCAAGAATGACGAAGAATAGGTTGTTGAAAGAGCATAACAAGACTTTCCTGAATTGGTTTAAAGATACAATATTTAGTGATGATTCTTCATCTGAAACAATGAGGAAGTAGCAAATGGGCCTAACAGAAATGTTAGAAGTTGGTAGGGATACGATATCAATAAGTACTCATTCTACCCCAAACAACAAGATGACAAGAGCACAATGCAAAATAGTAGGGTTAGCCTTAGGGCTAAGTCGCAGCACTTCGCAACTGTGCATGATCACCATCCCCGTTTGGCATCCATATCTTGCTTTGAAGTCATTGATGACATCTGGGAGCTTAATTATGTTACATTTACTGTGTGTTTTCAAGTGTAAATGGGTTGATATCAATAGCGGTGTGCGGATTGAGGACTTGGGATTTACTTTGGTTGATCTTAACAAGCTAGATGAACCTTTCATCATGGCAGAACAAGCTAAACAGGTGTTCTATGTTCAAGATCCATGTGATGAAAGGTGGTCAGTGGTACTACATGGAAAAACCATTGGTATTACTCTTAACGATGATGATTCAACCATTGGTATCACTCAATTCTCGACACAAATGCCTGACGTCAACAGAGAAGATTACGATGATGACGTTCTTGCAAATCGTAATGATTATGATGAAGGAGAATTAATTAACATCACTGAATATAATTTTTTTGCCTTACTAACTTGATTGCATTTTTTTTCAATTTCATAAACTAACTTGTTAGTTAACTTTACTTATGTTTATTTTTGTTTTTAACAGGATAATGACTACACCACCAAGCTCCCCTCCTCCTCCTGAGTTAGTACATCCTCTTCCTGAGTCAGGACCTCCTCATCCTGAGACCAGGAAAGCAACACGTCTAAGGTCACCATCTACCAGGCCTGCTGGGGCTGAAAGACCAGTGGTTCATATTGTTGATTCAAGAAGAGCTATGCATAAATGGACAAGGATCAAGCTTTGGTGTTTTGTGCTTTCAACATGCCTCATTGGAAAAATGTCAAAGAAGCTATGAAGATCAATTTGATTTATGTAAAAAGAGAAGTTGTGTAATCTGATAATCCAAAAGCATATCATGCATAATCATTCATCTAGGATTGTTAGATTGAAGGTCTAAGTAAAAGCAGTTAGCAAGAAAGGCATTTAAAAAGCAAAGTTTTTGGAAAAATGATGTTTTCCTAAAATAATCGATTATAGCATTAATGACATCGATTATTTTGTTCTTCATGCCTTCTGGAAAACAAATCAAGAATATTGTAATCGATTACATATCGGATTAATCGATTACATAGGCTAAAATGAAAATCTTACTAACTGTCTTAATCGATTACATAAGATTGTAATCGATTACATCTATGCCTATGGATTACATGTTCTGCTGATTTAATCGATTACATATCATTTTAATCGATTACATAGTACATATGAAAATATGGGATTGTCTGTCCTAATCGATTACCAAATTTTGTAATCGATTACTCAATGCATTTTGAAAAACATGTTTATCTATCTTAATCGATTACTTCACGGAATAATCGATTACATTGTTCATAGCTAAAACCCAGAACATTTCAGGAGCATTTTAATCGATTACCATCTTGATTTAATCGATTACATATGCGAAATAATCGATTACAGGAGCGTGTTTAATCGATTATTTTCAGTTGGAAAATGTTATAAATAGAACCTCTTGCTCTGTTTTTTACAACTTTGAGAATTTCGAAATCTGAGCAATCACAAACACTCCTAAGCTTTCTTTAGTGACTTTCTGGGTTTCTAAAAGTGTTTTGGCTTCACAAATTCGTATGGGTTTATGTTCTTAAAGAAGTGAAGCATCGTTAATGTTCAAAGCATAAGGCATGCATTTAGTCTGTAATCTTTCTTTCAACCTGTTGTATCATTCACATGCATATGTTTTCTGGATTATCAGGTGAAATCTTTCCTTGTTCTTTGAAGGTGTAAATCTTTTAATTTTTTCTGTAAAGATTAGCCTATTGTAAATTGGGTTCTTACTTGAAGATTAGAGATAGTGTTTCTCTAAGGGTTGCTGAGTAGTGTTCTTAGTTTTGGATTAGTCTCTAAGAGTCTAATAGTGTTTTAGACTTCTGAACTTTATCTAGGGTTGATAAAGAGAGGCTTGTAATATCTTGTAAGAATATTATTTGCAATAGTGGAACTCTACTCTAGTGTTGAGTGGAAGAACTGGATGTAGCTTCATAGTGTTTGAAGTGAACCAGTATAAAATTTGTGGTTGATCTTTATTCCTTTCTCTTCATCTCTAAATTGTTTTGGTTGTGAATCAAGTTACATTGCACAAAAAGTTTTAAATTGCTTATTGATTTCTTGACAGAGGAATTTGATTGAATACAAGATTCTTGGTTTCAAAAATATTTTTAAAGTGATAAAGATCCTGTGGAAACTCTCAGGTGAAAATTTTAATTTACCAAGGTTCAACCAATTCACCCCCCTTGGTTGTATTAAGTGTTCCTATCATTTTCACATATCGATCCTGCAACTGGGAAGGCAAATGGTCCTTAGGCAAAGAAGTTAAGGACGTATCTAGGGATCGTTGCTAGAGACAAGGTGGATGTCATAATTTCTTACTGGAAGGAATTTCCTGCAGCGCAGAAGGAGCTGATTTGGGAGGACATTCAAGTATTACAATTAAACGTCTGATTTCATTGCTTGTATTTATACAATTTAAATGTTATCAAAATTCTTAAACCCACTTCATTGTAACGCAGGCTGAATTTGATATACCTGAAGCATCCAACCAACGGACCAAGAAGAAAATATTGCAGACAGTTGGAGAGCGATGGAGGCAATTTAAGTCAGATCTGACTTCCAAATGGGTTTTTGCCGAAGGAAAAGACAATGATGTCGACGCTATGTGTGACATATATGGCATTAGTAAGGAACAGTGGCACCAATTCTATGAGAGTCATAGGGCCACTTCATGGGAGGTTAGCTGAGTTGAATTTTTTTACAATTTAATTGATATGGAGTCTTTGAAGCACATTTGTTTTGACATCTATTTGTGTAACTCTGACAGGGTGTTAGAAAGTAGGCTCAAGCCATCCAAAAGATGAACATTGCCCCTCACGTGTTGTCTCGCGGGGGATACGAATTGTTAGAAAAGAAAATTATGGAAGAAAAACAAAAGAAACAATTGGAGGAAGCAGCCTGTTCTGATAGCAATGAGACCATAGTTCATCCTCTGTCCTCGGTGAGACGACACGTGAAGTGGAAGCTGGCTCGCACGAAAAAATCTGGAGACATGACTACTGAGGCGGCACGTGAGATGGCAGAGAGGATTGTAAGTCAAATTAAAGGATGGTTCCTATTTTCATTAATGAATTTTTTCCTAACAAATGGCTAACGTAATGTTTTACTTTTTTCTGCGTTGTAGGATTCCCTGGATGAGCAATCCACATAGGGTAGCTTTGTCCCTAGTGGACGTCAGGATGTCTTGACTATTGCCATTGGACGACCAGAGCACCCTGGGCGCGTCTGTGCTGCTGGAGCCGGTGTGACCATCACACACTACGTTGGACCGGCTCAATCAACCTCTTGCAAGTCGAAGTCAATGGCGCTTAAAGACATGGATCACCTAAAAGACAACATCAGGGTAGAGCTGGAGCAGTCGATCACTGATCGACTTACACAATTGATCACTGAAAAAGTTATGCAACAAGTAATGATGTCGTTCAGCCACCTGCAGTCCCAGATGCAGACCTAGATGTAGTCTCAGGGTGTCATGCCGCCTCCAGAGGTTCAATCATGTCTTCTTGGTGCCCTTGTCAGCACCAAGGAAAGTTGTATCGATCCCTCAGGGAATGACCTAGACACGGTGCATCTGACAGGCATGGGTTGTATGTCGATGACAATCCTCCCTGCCTGTTTGCTTATAGAAGAGTTTATGAGGGGTCGATGGCCGTGCATAGTATCCCTCTTGTCACTAATCAAGTCAAGGTGAGTGTTGAGGAAGTTTGAGATCCTGATGCTCGTGTCCCTATACCCACCAACGAGGTTCAGTTAGTGGGGCAGGCCCTTAACACATTCCTTGCCTGGCCGACACATCTTGTATAGTCTATTTTGCATAAGGTATATCATTTTTACCTTCTTTCTTCTCATTTACGAATGATTTGTCTCATATAAAGTTTACCCGGTCGTTCACTTATGTTTGTTAACTATGCAGGATAAACAGGAACTCCAAGGACCGGCGAAACCTGTAAATAAGCTGGAAGATATTGTCGATCCCTTGTACCACATCGCATTGACCATCCCCGATCTTTTCCTTAGACCCATGCAAGTGCCATGGGACCCAACTTTGTTCGGGGTGCATAATGACAACTTCTCGTTGTACATAAAGCATGAAGATATTTATGAGATCATCCATGGTGGTCAATGTCTGAACATCTCCGTTATACAACTGTAGATTCTGTATGTCACTTTCAATTGGCTACCGTTACATAACTCATTGTTTTATATTCATACATAATTGACTTTATTTATAAAACAATAGGCATATAAATGACTTATGTTTGTAATCGGATCATCCCGATGTGTATGGATTCATCGAGTCACAGTCCATACAGAGATCTGGACAATCTCAATTTGAATCTGAGGACTATATGAAGAAATGGATGCAGAGTTCACAGAAAGATGTCTACCTTGCATCTTATTTGAATGGGTTAGTAAAAATGTACAAAAGAATTTAATTATTGTATGCAGTATAATAACTTAATTATTTTTCTCTAATGCAGTGCATATTGGCAACTGGTCGTTATATGTCTTAAGGTCAATGTTGTTGTGTGGTTCTGTTCATTGCATAACAGGCATGATAACTACCTTAAAGGAATTATTAACAATTAGGTTGTAATTTGTAAGACATTTATGTTATTTCTATGCCATGAATATGTTAATTGTACACTATGCATGCATGTTTCTCTTAAGCAATGCTTTGAAGGGAGTCCATGACACTCAAGGAAATAAATCAAAGGCTAATATTAAATGGATTGCGCTTAAAGTAAGTCTTCTAATAAATCATGGTTTATGTATCAAAATAATTTTTATTATTATTTACACTAATAAATTTAGTGTAATAAGCAAAAAGGAAGCACTGAGTGTGGTTATTATGTCATGCATTGGATGTCGACGATTGTCCAATGAAGCTTCAGAGATAACTGGGACATGGTAATTAATTGTCTAATTCAAAACTATTTTTATTTTTTTGACATGTTTTTGTTTTGTACTTATTAATTATGTTTTATTATGTCATGCAGTATTTCACAGATGAAAGAACACTGGAACCCGAGACATTGAAGGCTATTAGGGTTCAATGGGTGAAGTTTTATCTTAAAATTAGAGATGACACATTAGGATAGGTGGTTAAGGGATTTTTAAAACACTTGTATAAACATTAGGTTAGGAAATCATTTTTATGTACATTGACACTATTGAATTTTATTTATTATTAAATATTATTTTATTGCATTGTATTCTGAAATGGCGCATGTCTGGTATTTAATTTACAGGTTGAAGAATTGGTAAAATTAAAAAAACAGACAAAATATTAAAAAGAAAAAACAACAACATCGGTTTCCTTAAGAAAACCGATATTAACATAGAATACAACATCGGTTTTGCTTGAAAATCGATGTTGAATTCCATCTTTTACATTTTTTAACATTTTTATGTATTTGCTAGCGACATCGGTTTTTACTGATAACCGATGTTGTATTCTTTCCGTTAACATAGATTTTAAAAATCGATGTTAACTTCCACATTTTCAATGTCGTCTGATTCAACATCGGTTCAAAATCGATGTGGAATGTCAAAAATAACCGATGTTAAAAGCTATTTTTCTAGTAATAAATCTAATAAGGCAATAATGACCTTACACACGCACACAAAAATAGTGTTTATAATATTAACACCCTTAATGTCATAATCGATAACTGTACTCGTGGATGATGCACACAGATTTTTTGACCAAAATAATATTTTTAATTTATCAAAAACATTGCAGCCTCTTCTATAATTCCAGCTTTCCAAGATGATAAATAAATGTCAAAATCTATATATAAACATTCACTCAACAGTCAAAATTAAAGACACGAAGGACGTACATGTTATTTTTAATGAAGATATGTGGCACTTCATCTATGAAACTTAAAGATATTTTACATAATATGTCTGACTTTTTATGAAGATATGTGGCACTTCATCTATGAAATTTAAAGATATTTTACATAATATGTCTGACTTTTTTAATTAATATAATGAAGAGATTCTGAAAGTTAAGTTCCTTTAAAATTGGAAGATAAAGAAGCACCGTACACTACTACAAAAAGCCTTTTTTACGACATTGAATTTACGTCGGTTAATAAAAAATCATCTTAGAAAGTAATGCGGTGGCATTTTTGTAAATAAATACAATCATTCTAAGATGGTTTTTGTAAAACCGTCTTAGAAACTTCCATTCTAAGACGTATGTAGACGGTTTTTGGAAAATCGTCTTTGTAGACTGTGATTCTAAGACGGTTTTATATAAACCGTCTTAGAAGGTTTTTCGCAATTTAAATATCTCCCTCTATTATTTCAGTCTCCCTCTCACTACTATCTCCCTCTCACTACACTTTACTCCCCTAGCCTCTAGGGTTCCCAACAAGTGACTTCCCTTCTCCAAAGAAGAAGAAGATGCTAGCATGTCCTAGCCGCTCCCTCCATAGCCTCGCCACGCTGCAACGCCATTCCCAACCATCTCACTTCCTCCTCTCCAAGCCTCTCTTCTTCCCTCGCTTCGATGGTTCCCGCAAATGCAACTTCCGCTCTCTCCTTTCCGACTCGCCGTTGTTTTTATTTTTTAAAGTTTCTGTTCGGTGAATGTGCTCTGCGTTTAGGGTTTGAAATGGAGGCGAAGGACAAATTGAAGAACAAGGATTCTGCAGCGGAGTCTCCAACTTCAGTCCTTGAAAACGAGGTATGTTTTGTGCTTCCCCTTCTTCCTCGAACGACAATAATCGTTTTTGAAGAGTGAACATTGAAAAATGCATATGTTTCTCTCACGCTGTTACACTCACACACAACGTGCTCTTGGTGCTTATGCTATGTTTGGAATATTTTTTTGATTAACTGTAACGCGCATTATTATGTACTGTAAGCTTGATTTTAACGGTTATTTTATGGAACCACGTTTGGTGCCACAAAGTAGTGTTAAAACTTTTTTCGTTTTTGTTCTTGTTCTGCTAATTGAGTTTTAGATTACTTTTTTTGCCATTACTCACAGGTGGAAAATTGAAGACTTATCAACTAAAAGGTGTAAAATGGTTGATTTCCTTGTGGCAAAATGGATTGAATGGGATTCTTGCTGATCAAATGGGTCTTGGGAAGACAATCCAAACGATTGGATTTCTCTCACATCTAAAAGCAAAAGGTCTGGATGGGCCGTCGAGATTTCTAGGTAGATAAGAAAATGATTTGTTGAAGATTTTGGCTGCTTAGTTATTATATAATAACTATTATGCATGGTTTTATATTTTGATGATTATTAGTTTTAAAAAATGTAAATAGGTTTGCACCATCACTCCCTGCTGTTATCTACCATGGTGACAAGAAATAGAGAGATGAGATCCAGAGGAAACATATGCCCACTAGAACAATTGGCCCGGAATTTCCCATAGTCATAACTTCTTACGAGATTGCTTTAAATTATGCCAAGAAATATTTCAGGTCATACAATTGGATAATTTTTGAATAATTTTTTACCTTTTGATATTGTTATGAAGTTAATGAATTTGTTTCAATGATGTTTCCTCAATTTTAATCTCCTTTTCTCTTGAATCTATTATGTCTTACCCCTACCCCCGTTTCTGCTCGTATAGCTTGTTTTTCTTTCACACCCAGTTGTTGCTTGTGACTTTGTTTTGTTGCTCTTCCCTATATGATCAATAGTTGTTTCTCTGTCATTTGGCAATATTTGTTTTGGTTTAATGCAAAAGAAAACACTATGTATGCCTTGGTTTTTATTTCTTTTGTACAATAAATCTCCTTGTAGGTTTAATCTGTCAGGGAAGTGCAATAACTGAGCAACCAAGGAAGAACTGGAAGAGAAACGAAGATCCCAAGTATGCACCCTAAGCTTGCTTTTGTACTAGTACAATCTAATTTCTAATATGAATTGTATTAGAATGTGGGTTTAGACCTAACTCAACCCCAAAAGCTAGCTTATAAGGTGAGGATTGTTCTCCACTTATATACTCTGACTTGGCACTATCTCTAGCCGATGTGGGACTTGGGTTATTTCCAATACACCCCCTCACGCCCAGCACTTTTGGGCTTGGTGCGTGGATAACATGGTGGGTGACCCGTTAATGGATCTAGGATAGGCTCTGATACCATATTAGAATGTGGGTTTAGACCTAACTCAACCCCAAAAGCTAGCTTATAAGGTGAGGATTGTTCTCCACTTATATACTCTGACTTGGCACTATCTCTAGCCGATGTGGGACTTGGGTTATTTCCAATAAATTGGAAGGCTAAACATGACCTACTCACATGCAGGTAGTAGCAAAGCTTCATGCCATTCTTCGACCCTTTCTTCTACGTAGGATGAAATCTGATGTTGAGATTATGTTGCCATGGCAAAATATGTAAAACTTTTTAAAATTTGTAATATTTTTTATTGTTATACCCTCACCTTTAAATAAAAAATATATACAAGGATTTATTTACAAAAGTAAACTAAAGATATTGTAATATCCTCACCTTTCTCTCGAATAATGTTGCTTTACTCAAAGATACTAGGTCCATGCTGTATTAGATATATCATGAATATTTATTTTGTTGCTTTACTCAAAGATATTCTAGTATTTGTGTGCTGTTATTTTTTATTTTGTTTAATTTTTAGTTCATATTTAAGTAGAAAAATATAGTATGATTTATTTTTGTTGCCTTACTTTAATATGAAAATTTAGTAGGAAATATGTTTTCATTTTTTACTTTCTAGAAAAGAATGTTACATGAAA
>PYAF01002579.1:245240-262361 GCA_007407185.1 Glycine tomentella
TGCATTTATTTAATTTTTTAACAAAATTATAGTAGAAAAGATCTGTTGACATATGTTGCCATTTTTTTACTTTGTATTTTAAAACATAATAGAAAATATTTGTTGTCATTTTGTTACTTTGTAGAAAAAACTATAGTTCTATAAAAAATATAATAAAAAATTGTTTCTATTTTTTACTTTGTAGAAAAAAATATAGTTGCAGGAAAAAATAATAGAAAATTTTTGCAGCCATAATTTATTTATTAAACAAAAAACTTTTGATGCATTTTTTACTAAGTACTTGATCATAAAATCTGTACTTAATCAAGTACAGAGGTTTAAATAGTACCTATTATTGTTGGCTTGCAAAACTTCTAATTGTATCATATGCCCTTTTCATCTAAGCTTTCTAAGTCGGTTTTTTAAAATAATCGACTTTGTATCCAACATTTAAAGTCGATTTTTTGATAATAACAGACTTTGTATCTAAGCTTTCTAAGTCGGTTTTTTAAAATAATCAACTTTGTATTCAAGATTTAAAGTCGGTTTTTTGATAATAACCGATTTTGTATCCAAGCTTTCTAAGTCGATTTTTTAAAATAACTGACTTTGTATCCAAGCTTTCTAAGTCGGTTTTTTTAAATAACTGACTTTGTATCCAACATTTAAGATCGATTTTTTAAAATAACCGACTTTGTATCCAACATTTAAAGTCGGTTTTTTAAGATAATTGACTTAGATTGTACGAATTTAAAAAAAAAAAATTCGAAGTCGGTCCTCATAAAATCGACGTTGTAAGCTGGCCTTTTTGACGACGTTGCCATACAAGGTCGGTTCTAAAACCGACTTTGTATGGGTTAAATAACCGACTTTGAAAGCCTTTCTTGTAGTAGTGGTAAACAAATGAGGATTTGTCACTCTTTGTGTACACCCATAAGCCACCAGTTCAGAATTTGAAGCCAACCACAGACAGCCACACTTAACGGGCACATCAGTTTGGCCACGTATGACAATGTTTAGTGAATTATTCATGTGTTTGTTTAGAGAATAATGCTCAAAAAAATAATTACATATTACATAATACTATATAATAATTAATTTCTCTCTACTTACATTATTGTTCCCACGTATGACAGTGTACCCTTTGATAATTTAATCCACATCTCCTTTAACCCTTCATCTTTTCATCTAGAAAAAGCCAAAAAGCTAGCTCTACGCACTTTTCCTACTCTGTCTCCATAAAAATAACTCAGCATGTCTATATGTCCCGTTAACCAGGTATGCATTTAGATTGGAATTAACACAATGCATGGAGCCAAGTGGAATTAAAAGCGTCTGAAAAACCGTTCAAAGTAGTTGCAAAAGGGACCACCAAATGTGAAGATAATAGTGACTTGTGATTTGTGAATGCAATTTGCAGATGGTATATTATTGACTACTATATACACTCTTATTATTTCAGCTGAAGGTCCAAACTCCATGTGCTATCAAGCAGATTTATGAAGCTACGAGTATATCTAAATGCGTATATATAGTGTGGCAAAAAACATTAGAAAATTGAAATGGTACATGAGGGAAAATGAAAGAGATGCTTGTAGACAGTTACTGTGATTTATGCCATTCTGTTTGATGTCAATGTCATGCAAGCATGTGTGCTGAGAGAAGAGTTATAAGAATTGAAATGGTACATGTGGCAAATTGAATTGGGTCCTCATTCAGAAAGCACCTCAATACATGGATCTAATGCAAGCATGCTTGCTGAGAGAAGTTATAAGAATGACAGCTAGCCTGCTACACGTTAAATCCAAGCATATATATAATAGAGAACTAATATTTGAGTAAATTGCTAACTTGGAAATTTTAAGCATGTGTAACACTGTTTGGAATCCATACAGTCAACCTAGCTATCCTATTAATACCTTACTCCAAATGTAAAATGTATGTCATTTAGGCCCATTGAATAAGAGTTGTCATAAACTAAAACTATAAAATAATTTTTCCTTGTTTATGAATTAAAAATTATAATTAGACTAATTTTAAAAAGTTTAGTGAAAAACTTGAACACAACTTATAGAATTATGTATATAAACTATTTTCATAAACTTTCTCAAACATGTACATGTGTGCTTACCTGAATAAATCTTTTTACATAGTTAGCACTGTTTACAAACCTTTATAAATCACAAGATTACAATTCAACATAATTTTTTTAACAGCTCATGCTCTTTAAACAAAAAATGGAAACAGTGATTTCCCTACCACTGAGGCTTCTCCATCCGTGTTCTTAATGTCCAACTTTTCAATTAAGCATCAATGGTTGGAGGCAATTTTATCAAGCACCGGGTGCTTAAAGAATCATTTGTGCTTGCCACTTTGTGTGGATCCTTATAGGGATGTGAAATTATTTATGGGACTCATTTAGTAAAAAGTTTAGAATTATTAAGTCGGAGAACTATGTAATTACACCTTAATTGGCAAATTTTTTACATCACAGAACATTGAAAATAACAGAATAGAAAAGTGCGTAAATTTTGACCATTATCTTAATCTTCCATATGTTGTAATCATAACAGTTCAAAGCATTCTTGTGCACACCCTCAACAAAATAAAATTGAAAACCATATGTCCTACAAATAAAACATCAACCCACACTACTAGAAAAATGTTGTTTAGTGACCGAAAATAGTGACCGAAAAAATTCTGTCGCTATTAGCCACCGAAATAGTGACTGATCTGTATTTGTCGCCAATTGCGACCGAATTTGCAACTGAATTTAAAAGTGGTTGCTATTTTGCATTAGCAACCGAATTAGTGACCGAAACGCATAGTCGCTGTAACTTTCGGTGGCTAATTCGGTGGCTATACATATATTTAAACAGAATACTTTTGCGACTGAATTAGCGACCGAATATGGGCAACAATTTTGTTACCGAATACTATTCGGTTGCTATTTTATACAGATAGCGACCGATATTGATTCGGTTGCTATTACAAATTAGATAGCGACGGAATTAGCGACCGAATATTAAATTTCATTTATTTTACAATTAAAAATTATATTAAATATTAGCAACCGAATTAGCGACTTCGGCGTTCGGTTGCCAATTTGGTTACAATCGAAAACAGTAACCAAACTGATAGCGACCGAATTTATGTAATTTGCGACAAATTGTGTCGGTTGCTAATCTGCGACCGAAACAGAATTCGGTGACTAACGATTTAGCGACTTGGGTTTTTGCGACGCAAATTATTCGGTCGCTATTTCGGTTGCTAAGTGTTTTAGCGACTGAATTCAACGATTTAGCGACGGATTTGGTCGGTCGCTAAAACCTGTTTTTTTTGTAGTGCCATACAACAAGCTTGGAGAGTTTGATATGATAAATCATGTGAGGACAAAAACAATCAATTTAGCACTACTGATGACAATATTTGTACACGTTCTAGTTGTCACCCATGATCCATCTCAAACTTGTAGCCAATTAAGCACACAGAATTAGGGTGTGTTGTAGAAACAAATTTCAAAACTGAATAGATTTTGAATCAGAATTGATTGTTTATGAAAATAAAACATGCTTCAGCAAAAGGAGAGATATAGTTATTAAGAGAAAGTGAAAATCCAAGTATAACATAAAGAAGGAAGAAAAAGAATCGAAGGCATATGTAGAATGAAAAGCCCTGAAGTGATTCTCCTAAAGAAAGCCCTAATTAGGAATTGGAAAATGACTACTTACGAATTCATGGACGATGCCCTTGTAAACGAGGACGGGAATAGCACTGTCGAAAAAGCCAACAAGAGCGAGGTTGCGGCGAGTCCAACGAAAATTGAACTACATAGAACAAAATAGAGGGTCGCCCTCCACTTTCCTCACGCATCTCGCCTCTCTCACGATCACACACACACACACAACTTAAATTTTGAAAGAAAAGAGCACTAACCTCGTGTGGTGTGTGCAACGACGGCGCAACAACACTGCGACGATGTGCGACGGAGGCCTGGGAACCTCGTTTAATGGTGGCGTGACGGTGGTGGAGCTCGTGTGACGGCGGCGTCACAGTGGGTGCAAAGTCACTAAGTCCTTGAGTCCCTCATTAGGGTTGGGTTCTTTTTATTTTGGGTATAATGTTAATTTCCGATGGAAACATAATCAATCGGAAAAATCTGTCAATAATATTTATATTTTTTACATAAATAAATCATTGGGTAAAATTCGTTGATAATTTATACTTTCCAACGGAAAAGTTGTCTGTGGGTAAAATTTTGTCAAAAATTCAAATTTTTCCCACAAAATACACTACATTGGTAAATTCCGTCGGTAATATAGATATTTCCAATGGAATACATTTCATTGGAAAAATTCAGTCAGTAATAACGATTTTTCTTGTAGTGTGACAATGGTGTGCTATTCTAAAGCTTGCTAAAGGCCATTTTTGTCTATCAAAAGCTCCTGTTTCATGGGGCAAATCCATCTGAACTAATGTTCTTTTTTCCTCAAGATTCTTCATTTTATAGTGTTTGCTCCATAACAGAATGGAAATCAAGAATAGGGTTGGCCCTGGGGTTTGTTTATCATTGCGACCACCTAGGACCCATGACTAAAGGGGATCCAAAAAAGTCTAGATAGCTATAGTGTGAGGAGGGAAAAAATCAATTTCTTTTAGCGACAACTTTATCTTTTCGATTTTTTAAAACTCCTTTAATTCTTAAATTTTAACTTTTTTAATTATTACAAAAGTTTATTTGCATGTAATACTTCATATTTGTATGTATTTATGAGTAGATAAATTATTTTGTATGTAATAAAATATGAGTTTAATGGTTATGCACTGATATTATAAAATGTTATTCAATCATTGATTACCTTTGATATGATTTTTAGGATAATTATTATAAAAGTTAACAAATTTATATTGGATTGTGATAGAAAGATAATTAATAGCTGTTTAGTCTCAAAACATAGTCTATTTTCTAATAAAATATATTATTTTAAGAGAAACTGTGTCTATTTTTTAGGAAATATATTTTATCACACTGTACAAAAGGGCTCCTATTCATTGTTTCGCCATGGCCCATAAAAATGTTAGGACCGATCCTGACTAAAGTCCAGCTTCAGAGGAGAGGTTGCAGCTTGGCTTCTAGATGTTGCTTCAATGGCTGTTCCATTGAGTCATCTATTTCTCAGATGCTCGTTTGCGCTAAAGTTTTATCCTTGTTACAGGTTCTTCTGCAGCGCAACATCAATCTGGACTCTCCCCTTTCGGTGATCCATTCCTTGGGTTCCTCTTGGAGTAGCCAAGTCAAGGGAATCATTCTCTATCTGGTCCAAAAGATTTTTAGTAATATTGAAGTTTCATTTGATAGTGCGTGTGTATCAAATTACCTCTCACTGGATCAGAGTGTTCACTATTCTTAATTCTTTTGGCATTGACATCCATCCACCTAGACCTCAATTGATTAAGGAGGTTTCCTGGCACCCTCCTTGCCTCAGCATGGTTAAGTGCAATACTGACGGCTCTGCCAATGGCTCTCCAAGGCATGCTGCATTTGGTGGGATCTTTAAAGATCACCTAGGAGGTTTTTTGGGTTGCTTTTCGTCTTACATAGGTATTCAAACTGTCTTTTTTGCTTCAGTTTCTGTAGTTATTTTTCTCTTGTAGCCAAAAGTTGTGGTTGGACCACTCTTTGGCTTTAAGTATGACTCCTACCTTAGCACCTTCATAGCAGATGGGAAAATTGCATTTTTTTTTTTTTAAGTTATAGTTTTATGTTTCTCTCTCTCATATATATATATATATATATATATATATATATATATATATATATATATATCACTCCTGTACAGATAAACTTAATTATTAGTTTTCGAACCTTGTCCCATTATAGTTTCTCTTTTTGGAACTCTGATTCTATTTTTGTTAAGATAAAATTCTTTGGAAATAAAAATTATTTTTCTTCCTAAAGGTTTTGTTAGTACTCAGTGGCGGAACCAGAAAATTTTTTGAGGGGGGGCGAACATAAAAAAAATTATATCATAAAGAAAAGTACTATGAAGATAATACAAATCTAATATATAAAAAAACACAAACCGCAAACCACAGACAGACAAATTGCAAACATGATGGGTTGATGAACAAGCTGACAATGTCTAATGAGTTTTAATAAAATAACTCATAATTTAAAATCAAAATCAAAGTAATAATATGGAGATAAGAGATAAAGAAGACACAATCAGTTTTAGCTTAAAAAACCTAATTAGATAAAAAATCACAACGTCCAAATTGGATAATCAATCCAATGGACAATTTCACTATAATAATAAATAAGTACCTTTAAAATTTTAAAAATTCTGATGGAGAGTTAAGAATCAGACTTGTCAAACGCTTCTATATGATCTCATAATAATTCTCTCAATGATGCAAATATAAACTCTCTAAAGCTCTAATATTATTTGGAATGGAATACATACTATCAACACAAAAATATTTTATACTAATTTAAGCATACGATTTTAAACAATTTTTGAATGCAATCCTAAAAATATTTTATCATACTATGCAATGCAATCTTAAATATATTTTATATTATGCAATACAATCTTTAAAATAGTCTATCTTATTTTTGAATACAATCTTAAAAAATATTTTATACTATATTTGAATGCAATCTTAAAAAATATTTTATCTTATTATGCAATGTAATCTTAAAGATTTCTATTATATTATGTAATGCAATCTCAAAAATAATTTATCTTATTTTTTAATGTAATATTAAAAAATATTATATTTTATTATATTATGTAATATAACTTTTTTATTATTAAATTATTTTTTAATTTTTAATATATATATATATATATATATATAATTTTATATTAGTAAAATTTTAGGGGGGCGGGTGCCCACCTAGGCCCCCCTGTTTCCGCCCCTGTTAGTACTTCCCTTGAGTATTAGCCTAATCCCCCCAAGGTTATTTTGTTCAATCTTTTTCTGGTTTAATTTTTGAGGTGCGTCTGATTTAATTTAGGGACTTGTTTGGAGGTGTCAACATAATTGGAGTTTCCTTCCTTCAAAACCATTCACGACCTTAATTTATATATATAATTAAATAATCATAGTTTTATTAGAATTTTTAAATATTTAGAAAATAAAAAATTATATGACGATAATGAACAACGTAGTTTATTTCTCCGTGTGTTAACACTATTTGCCTATTTGGGTTCCAATTACATTGAAACGTAACCGACATTTTCTCTTGTCCATTCTCTGTATTCTTATCATTTTTTTCGCTTTATGTATTGAAAAGTACAAACAAACGTTTAATATACCTGTGAAACAACAATCTAATTTTAAACACACTAAAATAGCAACATTTCACCTCTACTATGTATGAATAATGAGTGAACTTGAGAGTTCCACCTACTCAGCATGTTCAATAAATGTACTAGCTAGTGGTCCACGCAGAGTTATGTTGCGGCGCACGTAGGCTTATAGCGAGCTGAAACGTGGCCAAAACACCCACGAATCTATCAATCAAACAAAACAAATCACGTTGCGAGGTTTCAACTTTCAAGTGATATATGTAGGGTTGATTGGGGGAAGGTATATATGGATGTCACATAATTGTTAACCTTCAATTTATATCTGCTGATCACAAATGCAACAATTTTGTTGACGAGGTAGGGTCATCATTCAATATATATAACTATTAATTATTTAATTTATTTTACATATAAATTTAACCAATTATTTAATTATAAAAAGAAAGACTTAATCTGATTTTAGTTCTTATAAAATAAACGAATTTTTATTTTTAGTTTTTTTAAAATATTTGTTTTTTCCTTCTAAAAATCAAAATCGTTTTCGGTCATTGAAAAATGAACTAATTTTAGATTTGGTTCCTCTAAAGTATAAAAATAAAAAAGAATTTTATCTCTATTTATTTAAGATAAATAATATTCATTTTAGGTATCTAAAAAAATTAGAGGCAACACATATATTAATATAATAAAGCAAACACTATACCAACAAGTTATTGGTCTGAATGGTCCTCAACTCGGTATTTTTAAGCAAGGTTTCGGGATTGGAGTATTGTGTATGAAAAAATTGTGGTTGAAAAAAGAGATTTCATTAAAAGTGATCAATACACATGAATAATAATTAATTAATGAGTAAAAAATAGAAATCAAAAATAATAATTTCATATTTTTAAGAATTTTATCTAATCGATCCTCACTATCCGTAGCATGTTTTCAGCTTTTCATTATGCATTCGACCAATTGATAGTACATGATTTGATTTCTTATGAAAAGGCAATAAGGGTTTCACTTTAAATCTTGTTAAATATTTTATTAAAACAACTATATTGATTTCAACTCGTGTGATTACATTTTTAGATTAAATTGTCATTTTGTGTTCTTATAATTATTAATTTATAATTTTGGTCTCTATATTTTTTTTGTGATTTAGTTCCCCTTATAAGAGAAAATGAAGGGTTTTTATTTTTGTGAACACGCTTTTCCTTTTCTTGTACACTTGAGCACACATTAGTCGAATAGATTAATGAGAGGTTATAAAATGATACTATTGTCTTTGAAAATGCAACATTAATCTAATAGCTCAATCATATTCAGATGCTCTATGATACAAAAAAATGACCTTCAGACAAAGGCTTAGTAAATATATCAATTCATTGATGATCTGTGTCTACAAACTTTATGTCAAAAACACCTTTTGCACATAATCACAAATGAAATGATATTTTATTTCAATATGCTTAGCCTTTGAATTTTGTATGGGATTCTTAGATAAATTGATTGCACTAGTATTGTCACCATATACATGTATATCATTTTCGAAATTAGAGTAATCTTCTAACTAATACTTTACCCGTAGTAGTTGTGAAAAACAAATGACAACAAACACATATTTAGCTTCTGCTGTTGGTAGAGCGATTGAGTTTTGTTTCTTGTCTGCCCAAGATATTAGATAGGGTCCAATGTAATGGCATCCACCACTTGTGCTTTTCCGTCCAACTCTATCTCCTGCATAGCTAGCATCACAGTATCCTACTAATCTTAAATCTTGATTTTCCTTATAAAACAAACTTTGGTTACTAGTACCTACTAGGTAGCGTAGGATCCTCTTAACAACTTTGAGATGTGACTCTCAAGGATCAGACTAAAATCTAGAACAAAGGCATACATTATACACGATATCAAGTCTACTAGCAATCAAATATAGAATGAGCCAATCACGCCTTTGTAGATCTCTTATTGATTGAGCATTTTTAGTTTAATATTTTTCTATTCTTCTTAGCTTATTTGCTTCTCTTGGAATTTTGTTTTCTCATTCTAATTCAGTTTTTGTCTTAGGCAAACAAGTGGGCTTAATTGCTAATTGTTGCTTATTTTCATATTTTATGCTCACTCAACCTATCTTCCTTGTGCAGGACTTAGAGAGCTCTACAGAACTCCAAATGACACATATGAGTAGTCCCTAGAAAGATAAGGAAAATATCTACAATTTTGTCCAAGATAAGGCAAGGCAAATATGTCATTTTTAGAGTCATTTTAGGCTTGGAAGTCAGAATCTCTGCACTTGAATTTTGGGCTGCAAGTTACATTTTTAGTGGTGTAATTAGCATAATTAATTAGATTAGATGGGCCTACTCATGGCCCATCCTTTCCTACTGACTTAGTCACTATATGCTAGTGCAATTAGGGAGTGAAGGATTACACTACATTTTAGCAAAAACAGATTTTGTATTTTCTTTTTAAGTTTTCAGAATTAAAACATTTTCTCTCATTGTTCTTAATTGTTCTTCATTTTCATTTCTGTTCTTCCATTTTCGTGCACAAATTTTGTGGGTCTTCCATTGATGATGATCATGGAAGGCTAAAAAATCAATCAATCCAATGATCCAGTCCAAGCAAGGAGAATTTGAGTTCTGGTTTGGTATATCAATTTATATGTGAAAGTTTACTTTTTGCTTCAATCCTCTATTCAGTTTTCATGATTACGAATGTGTTTAGGATTGAAAACGGATTAGGTTATGGATTCATTTCCTAATTTCGAATTTTAATCACAAATTATTTGGATGATATTTCAATTAGGTTTGTCATTTCAATAAATTCGATTGAACTACTTCTAATGAAATTGAATGAACTTTCATAATAGAATCATTATTTGAGAACTATGATAATTCACTTGGTTTGGTGAATTAGATTTATGTTCTTTAAACAGTTTTACAATACCTTTTATCAATTCTGTTAATTTCTGCATTTTTCTTCAATTGTAGTTTGTGTTTTCGCAATTTTTACTCATTGCATGCAAACTGTTTGACAAAAATCCCCTATTGTTTATTAGTGAATTGAAGTTGGAACCAAATTAATTGTGTCTATGATTCAACCTAGGTTAATCTTGTGCTACATAATTAGCGTAGTTTAATTGTTTTGAAGCGATACGACATCGATTATCACTTATCTATTGGTTTACATGATTTATCTTTGCTCAGAGGATTGGAAGCATGCATAGGTGTTTCCATAGGATTAACACCTTTCATCTTGAACTTTCTCAAAAGTTTTATGGTATACTTCTGTTGATGGATACATATGTCTTTCTTATCTTATTTGATCCGAATCTCCATAAAGAACTTAAGTTCTCTCATCATGCTCATTTCAAACTTACTCTTTACCAGGTTAGAAAAATCCTTGCATAGAAAGGTTCGATTGTAGCTCCAAAACTAATATCATCAACATAGATTTGAACTATAATGAAATCCTTGCCAACTTCTCTTCTAAAAAGAGTTTTATCAACTTTGCCTCTCACAAAACCATTTTTTAAAATTAAAGAGCTCAGTTTGTTATACCAGGCATGAGGTTTCTGTTCTAGACCATACATAGCCTTTTTTTGTTTAAAAACATGAACTAGAAGAGTATGATCTTCAAAACTAGGAGATTATTTAACATTCACTTCCTCTTCAATAAAACGATTTAAGAAAACAGTTTTAACATCCATTTGAAACAAGTTTATGTTTTTATGAGCAACAATAACAAGCATAATTCATATAGCTTCAAGTCTAACAACTAGTGTAAAGGTTTCAGTAAAATCTAAACCTTCTTGTTGGTTATAGCCTTGAGATACTAACCTAGCATTGTTTCTCACTTTACCTTGTCCATCCAGTTTCCTTTTGAACACCCATCTTGTTCCAATGATGCTTTTGCTTTTAATCTTGGGGACAAGTGTCCATACATCATTTATTGTAAATTGGTGAAGCTCTTCTTCCATAGCAATAGTCCAGTCATCATCTGTCAGTGCTTCTTTTATCATATTGGGTTCTCTTTTTGATACGAGAACATAAGATGCAAGATTTTTAAATGATGGTAATTCTAACTCCTTTAGTTTGATCTTCAATGATCTAATCCTAAGGGTGGTAGTTAACAAACTTTTGATCAAATGATTATATAGTTTGAGGAATAATTTCATTAGAACGTTTGACTTCATCTTCTTTAGGTGCAACATACAGACCAATTTCATATTTGCAAACTCATCCTCAAGATCTGATAGCTTTGTATAAGATGTTAGGCCATCATTGAATTTAACATGGATAGATTCTTCTACAACTAAAGTTATTAAGTTAAACACTTTATATGCTTTAGATGCATTAGAATACCCTAGGAAGATTTCTTTATCCACCTTTAATCAAGTTTTGCAAGTTGATCTCTAGTGTTTAAGATGAAACACTCACATCCAAAAGGATGAAAGTATGAAATATGGGGTCTTCATTCTCTACATAGTTCATAAGGGTATTTTTGATCAATATTCTGTTTTGAGCATAGCAAACTATGTTCACTACTTCTACTAGAAGTTCTTAGGAAGTGAGTTTTTGCAAAACATGGTTCTAGCCATTTCTTGTAGAGTTTTATTTTTCCTTTCAACTAGACTATTTTTTTAGGCATTCTCAATGAAGAGAAGTTGTGGAAAATACCAATCATTTCATAGAATGATTTGAACTCAACATTTTCTCAAGCTCAGTTCCATGATCACTTTTAATAGAAGAAATACAAAATCTTTTTTTTTTTTCATTTTGAACCCTCTTACAAAATATCTGAAATATCTTGAAAGACTCATATTTATGCGCAATGAATATACCCATGTGTATCTTGAATAGTCATGAACTATGACAAAGCCATATTTCTTACCTCCCAAACTCAACATTCTAGTTGGTCCCAATAGATCCATGTGCAAAAGTTGTAACAGTATGGAAGTGGAAATAACATCTTTAGATTTAAAAGAAGTTTTGATTTGTTTTCCTTGTTGACATGTTTCACATAGAAGATGAGTTTTTCAAAAAATCTTAAGCAATCCTTTTTAGATTATTTTTAAATGTATTTCAGATTGACATGCCCTAATTTTTTATGCCAAATCCATCTTTCATCTTCTCTGGACAGCAAACATGTTGCATTCTTTTTACTATGACCCATCAAATCAATCTCAAATTGATTGTTGTGTCATCTAGTAGTGAAGAAAGACTTGTCATCTTCTGTCTTGACTACATACTGATCTTTGTTGAAGGGCACAATATAACCACTATCACAAACTTGACTTATGCTCAGTAGATTATACTTCAAACCTTTAACATACAAGATGTTCTTGTTGGATTCAATGGAATTACTTGAAGAATGGACAAAGGATCAAAGCTGAGTTTTAGCTTTCAACATGCCTTGAAGTATTGAAGAATTATAAGTGAATAAATGTAAAAGGAAAAAGCATTTCCGGTGATCCAAGAATATTGCATTCACATCATTCATTCATTAAATTGGTTTAAATGTTTAGAATTAACAAGGCATTGATAAAATGCTTAAGTCTAATAGTTAAAATATAAGGTTTTTGGAAAAATATATTTTCTATTGATTTAATCGATTACTTATTTGTAATAATCGATTATATTGTTCTTTGTGCTTTCTGGAAAACTTTTCAAGAATAATGTAATCAATTACATGTCGATTTAATCGATTAATCTACCTTAGCTTACATTTAAACTGCTTTGTTGATCATTTTAATCGATTACCATTATGCTGTAATCGATTACATAGGCTTACCAGGGAATATCATCTCTCTGTCTTAATCGATTACCACATATTGTAATCGATTACATCATATGTCTATGTTTTACACATTTTGCTACTTTTAATCGATTACTAGAATTTGTAATCGATTACTCTGCCCATTTCATGATTATGAAGCTTCCTACATTAATCGATTACTAGAATCTGTAATCAATTACATAGTTTAATTCATGGTTATAAAGCTTCATGTTTTAATCGATTACGTGTTGAAATAATCGATTATTCTGTTCGTTACTTGAACCCATATTTTTATAGAACTCTTTAATCGATTACTTGCTTGGTTTAATCGATTACATAAATGAAATAATCGATTATTGAGCGCGTTTAATCGATTACTGACGGTTAGAAAAGCTTATTATAAATAGAACTCTCACTCAGCTTCTTTTGCAACTTGATCAATTCGTACTCTGAGCATTCTAAGGCTTTCTAAATATTCTTTTAGTGGTTTTTCTGGGTTCATTGAGTTCTTGCATTCACAAAAATTCTTATGGGTTGTTAAGTGATTAGTGAAGCAAGAAATTCTTTTTCAAAGCTTGAGGAAAGTGATGTTCTGAGCTTGTATTCATTTTTTAACCTGGTGAAATCATTCATATGCATCTTATTCATTGGATCATTAGGTGACTTCTTTCCTTAGTCTTTGAAGTTGTAATTCTGGTTTGAATTTTGTGTTTGTTTGTCTATTGTAAATGGGCTTCTTGCTTGTAATCTAAAGATAGGGTTTCTCTAGGGGATTTACTGAGTAGTGTTCTCAGTGGGTTGTATCTAAGAATCTAATAGTGTTTTAGATTTCTGAACTTTATCTAGGGTTGATAAAGAGAGACTTTGTAATAACTTGTAAGAACTGATATTTGCAATAGTGGAACTCCATTCTAGTGTAGAGTGAAAGAAAAATGGATGTAGCTTCATAGTGTTTGAAGTGAACCAATATAAATTTTTGTGAGTTGTTTATATTCTTTATATTGATTATATTTTGTTATTCTTGACTGTAAGTTTTAGTTATCATCAAAGTTCTTGAGCTATTGCATATCTTGGGTTGAGCATTAGAGTGAATAAAGGTTCTTGGTTTCTAAAAGTGATAAAGATCCAAAAGAGAAAAACTCTGATTTTGTTCAAGAAAATTTTGAATTACCAAACCTAACCAATTCACCCCCCCTCTTGGTTAAGTGTGAAGTGTTCCCATATTTTACAATTGGCATCAAGAGCTAGGTCTTGTAAGGTAGTCAAGATCACTTTCAAAAAATGAATACTTCACAAATAACCTTCAAGGAAGGTGCATCCTTAAATAGACCTCCTTTGTTTGAGGGGGAGAATTTCGGTTTTTGGAAAAATAGGATGAGGATCTTTATTCAATCCAATGATCCAAGAGTATGGAATGCAATAGAAAAGGGTCCTAGGGTGCCCATCAAAGTAGTTGATAATAACATGATTCCCAAGGAGTGGGATGAGATGAATGATGATGAAAAGAGGATTGTTCAATATGATTTTAAAGCAAAGAACATGATAACTTCTGCTCTCTCTTCTGATGAATTCTTCAGGACCGTTAGATGTACAAGTGCCAAAGAGATGTGGAAAATGCTAGAGATCACCCGTGAAGGGACTGAAGAAGTGACGAGATCAAGAAAGCACTCATTAATACATGAATATGAGATGTTCAAGATGAATCAAAATGAAAGCATATCTCAACTCCAAACAAGATTCACACATATAGTGAATCATCTCTTGGGACTCGGGAAGACATTTGATACTGAAGAATTGAACATCAAAATCTTGAAGTGCCTCACTAGAGCATGGCAACCAAAAGTGACAGCCATCAAAGAATCTAAATATCTCTCAAAAATGACCATGACTGCTCTCTTCGGTAAGTTACTTGAGTATGAATTAGAATTATCTCAACTAACCTTTGGTGAAGATGCAGAAAGAAAAGGCAAAGGAATTGTACTAAAAGCTGTAGCACCTAAGGTGGAAAAAGAAGAAAACTCAAGTAATGAAGAAGATGAAGAAAGTATGAACTTAATTGTGAAAAAGTTCAGCAAGTTTCTAAAGAAGAATAAGGGCAAAAGATTTGCAAGAAACAACAAGAACAATTCCAACAACAACACTAGCAACACCAAGAAGATTGACAACAATTTCACATGCTTTGAATGTGGTAAACATGGCCACATAAAATCAGAATGTTCAGTCTACTTGAAGAAACAAAAAAATGACAGCAAAAACAAGAGGGAAACAAAGCCAAGAAGAACTTACATTGCTTGGGAGGATAATGAATCTTCAACTTCCGAATCCTCAACTGAAGTAGATGAAGCCAACATGTGCCTCACCTCAATAGTTAATGAAGAGAATGATGATCTCTTAGATGAAGATGATGAGGTAACCTCTGAACTTGATCAAGCTATTTTTGCTTTTCAAGAGATGCATAAAGAGGATAAAAAGCTCAAGAAAAACATTGAAGATCATCTTGCAAAAATTGTTGAATTACAAACTGAAGTTTGTAACTTGAAGGAAGAAAATGAGAAACTTACTTCAAGCTACAAATCAAGTGGTTGTATTTGTGCTTCTTCCTCTACAACTATTGACAAATATGAAATGCTGCAAAAAGTTTTTGAAGAGTATAGACTTAATCATGAAGAAAAATATATGTAGCTTGTTTCAAAGAACAATGAGTTGATTGATATCTTGGAAAAACTCAACAAAGGAAAAAGTGATTTGAATGATATGTTGAGTGCTCAAAAACAGTTTGGTGACACTTCTGGATTAGGGTACAAAAAGAGCTTTAAAAATGTTCAAAAGACAACATTTGTACCTCCAAGACAGAAGAAGAAGAAGAAGAAGAAACCAAGATTCAATCAAAAGAGATTCTTTAGAAATACATATAAAATTATTGTTTGTCACTATTGTATGGAGAAAGGACACACATCTTATCAATGTTTTGCAAGAAGATTTTATGTCCCAAATGGTGAGTGTGTTTGGGTAGAAAAGAAAAAGCAAGAACTAACTCCTTTGGACCCAAACTCAAATGGGTACCTTCTTCTATAAAGTGATTTGTCTTTTTTGTATGTATGTCTTAGAGCAAGCTCCTTCTTATGGGATCTTGATAGTGGCTGCTCAAAACATATGACCGGTGACAAGTCCTTGCTTAAAAATTTTACACTTAAAGATGGGGGCTATGTTACCTATGGAGACAACAACAAAGGGAAGATCACAGGTAAAGGAAACATTGGTGAAAGTTTGAACACAAAAATCAGCAATGTACTCTATGTTGAAGGGTTGAAGCATAATCTACTAAGCATAAGTCAGTTATGTGATAAAGGTTTTAAAATTTCGTTCAATCAAGATTGCTGCATGATATGTGATGAAAAAAATGGAGAAGTAATCCACATTGGCAAAAGAAAAGCTAACATTTATTTGCTTTCCATAGACCATGCATTATTTCACAAGACTACATGCTTGATAAGTAAGTTAGATGAATCATGGCTGTGGCATAGGAAAGCTAGCCATATTAATATGCATCATATGAATAAACTCATTAAGAAGGACTTAGTTGTTGGTCTACCAAAACACAAATTTGATAAGGACAAATTATGTGATGCATGTCAAAAGGGGAAACAAGCCAAAATCTCTTTTCAAAGTAAAAACATTGTTTCCACTTCAAGACCACTTGAACTACTGCACATTGATTTGTTTGGTCCTTCAAGAACTATGAGTTTATGTGGTAATTACTATGGACTTGTTATTGTTGATGACTACTTTAGATTCACTTAGACTTTGTTTTTGAAATCCAAGAGTGATGTTTTCCATTCTTTCAGAAAATTAGCCAAACTTATTCAAAATGAGAAAGGGTGTAAAATAATCTCAATTAGAAGTGACCATGGTGGAGAATTCCAAAATGAACATTTTGAAAAATTCTGTGAAGAAAATGGAATTAACCACAACTTTTCAGCTCCAAGAACACCTCAGCAAAATGGTGTTGTGGAGAGGAAAAATAGATCACTTGAAGAAGGTGCAAGAACACTTCTAAATG
>PYAF01002579.1:262461-304242 GCA_007407185.1 Glycine tomentella
TACTCATAAGACCCATCTTGAAGAAAACACCTTATGAGTTATACAAGGGAAGAAAACCCAATGTTTCTCATTTAAGAACTTTTGGCTGCAAGTGTTTTGTTTTAAATAATGGGAAAGAATCACTAGGAAAGTTTGATGCAAAGGCTGATGAAGCCATATTTCTTGGATATTCATTGCAAAGTAAAGCTTATAGAGTCTTTAACAAGAGAACCATGTGCATGGAAGAATCTGTTCATGTAATTTGTGATGAATCTAACCCCTCAAAAGAGGAAAAAGATTGTGATGAAGATGTAGGTCAATTAGAGAAAAATGTTCAGCTTGAAGATTTATCTATCAATGAGAAAAGTGAACCAAGTGCTGAAGCAACTCCATCAACTTCCTACCAAAGGCCAAAAGAATGGAGAACTACAAAAGATCTCTCATTAGACAATATCATTGGTGAAATGACAAAGGGAGTCTCTACTAGATCTTCTCTTAGAAACTTATGTTGTGACATGGCTTTGGTATCTCAAATAGAACCTAAATATATTAACCATGCCTTGCAAGATGAACATTGGATGCATGCCATGCATGATGAACTGAACCAATTTAAGAGAAATGAAGTTTAGGAACTTGTGCCCAGACCTTCATCAATTAAGCCTATTGGTACAAAATGGGTTTTTAGAAACAAGCTTGATGAAAGTGGAATCATAGTAAGAAACAAAGCTAGATTGGTTGCTAAAGGTTACAACCAAGAGGAAGGCATTGACTATGAGGAAACTTTTGCTCCAGTTGCAAGATTGGAAGCAATTAGGCTATTACTTGCATATGCATGCTTAATGAAATTCAAACTTTATCAAATGGATGTCAAAAGTGCCTTTTTAAATGGCTACATAGAGGAGGACATATATGTTGAACAACATCCAAGCTTTTCTGATTTTAAACATCCTAATTATGTTTTTAAACTGAAAAAGGCCATCTATGGTCTAAAACAAGCTCCAAGATCATGGTATGAACGATTGAGTAAGTTCCTACTTGATCAATCTTTTGTAAAGGGCAATGTTGATAAAACCCTGTTTATCAAGAGGCATAAGGATAATATCCTATTGGTTCAAATATATGTTGATGATATTATCTTTGGTTCAACTAATCAAATACTCTATAAAGAATTTTCTGCAGCTATGCAAAAAGAATTTGAAATGTCTATGATGGGAGAGTTAACATTCTTTCTAGGACTACAAGTTAAACAAATGAAGAATGGAACTTTTCTCAATCAATCAAAGTATTGCCTTGAAGTCATCAAGAAATTTGAGATGGAGAAAAGCAAAGATGCTACAACTCCTATGGCAACCTCAACATATCTTGATTCAGATGAAAAAGCGAAGCAGGTGGATGAATCCAAATATAGAGGAATGATTGGATCTTTACTATATTTGACAGCTAGTAGACCAGATATTATGTTAAGTGTTTGCTTGTGTGCAAGATATCAAGCAAATCCAAAAGAGTCTCATCTTACAGCAGTCAAAAGGATCATCAAATACCTTAAGGCAACACCCAAAGTTAGGCTATGGTATCCTAAGGGTGCACCAATAAATATTATTGGATATTCTAATTCTGATTTTGTAGGATGTAAACTTGATAGAAAAAGCAGAAGTGGAACTTGTCATCTCCTTGGAAGCTCACTCATTTCATGGAATTGCAAGAAACAAGCTTGTGTAGCTTTGTCAACTGCTGAGGCCGAATATATCTCAGCTGGGAGTTGCTGTGCACAAAGTCTATGGCTTAAGCAACAAATGCAAGATTATGGAGTTGATCTTAAGGAGATACCATTACTATGTGACAACACAAGTGCAATGAATATTTCAAAGAATCCTGTCATGCACTCAAGGACCAAGCACATTGAAATTAGACATCACTTCTTAAGAGATCATGTGCAGAAAGGTAACATCAAGGTTGAGTTCATTGATACCCATAATCAACTTGCTGACATATTCACTAAAACTCTGCCAAAGGATAGATTCTATACACTTAGAAACATGCTAGGCATTCTTGATGAGAACAATATATGCTAGCTTGGTCTAATGTATGTTGTTCTATGACCATTTGAAACCTTACCAATGCATTTATCATTTAACTTGACTAAAATTCAAATTAATCTGGATAAATGCTCTGTTACTGATGTATCTGCTGTAATAATCGATTACACCACGGGTTAATCGATTAATTTCATTAAAAATCACATTTTGAGTGCAAGTTATGTTCCTGTAATCGATTACATTGAAATGGTAATCGATTATTCTTCACATTTTAGAATCTTAGTTTCTCTGGAATAATCGATTACAACTAATAGGTAATTGATTAACAAGTTCCTTAAGGTTTCACCCTCTTCTGCAATAATCGATTACACATCGGGATAATCGATTATTATACATATCAAATCATTTCAGTATAAATGTCACACTGAAATAATCGATTATGGCCATATCGTAATCGATTACCAAGAGCTTAGAAAAATCCATATCTTGCTGGAATAATCGATTATCACTCGGGATAATCGATTACACACAGCTCTGATCTTTAGTAAAATGCATACTGCTATAATATAATCGATTACATGAGTGTATAATCGATTACATGTCATCTTCTAACTCTGGCTGGTAGTGAAATAATCGATTATCACACGGGATAATCGATTACTTTGTGTATATTTTGTGTACCAAAGTGCTGAAATAATCGATTACTTGAGGAAATAATCGATTATTCATGCTGTTGAATGTGTTCTGACAGTTTTCTCTCTGAAAATATAACTGCCCAATCAAATCCTAAGCAAATCAAAGGCCATTGATGTGCCTTAACTGTCACCAATAGCTATATTTTTAAAATTATGGACGTTGGGAGCCTAAAATAAGCCTATAAATAGTGCATTACTTCAATTGGAAAATCTACACCTTGTTTACTCTCTTCCTCTGCAAATTCCAAGTCTTTGTGTTTTTCTTGTGTCCAAGCCAACCTTTTGAACAATGTCAAACCCAACTCCAAAAAGGGCTAGGTCATCCAAAAGAAAAGTGGGTGAATCCTCTTCTAACCCACCTCCACCTCAACCCCCAAACAGGCTTGATCTGTGGTTCTCCACAGAATCAGATAAAATGAACTATTTAGAGTTCAATGCAACCAAGCCTACAGCCTCCCCAAAATACCTAGACTTAGACTGGTTTATTAGAGAGGGTTTCCAATTCCCAACCTATTTCGAAGCCCAAGGGCTTAGAAGATTTTTTGAAATGAAGGGAAACTTTTTACCCTGATCTAGTGAAGGTGTTCTACACCTGTGCCAAAGGGTCCATGCAGGGGAATATGGTCTCCAAGGTCAAGGGTGTGACCATGGAGATTACCCCTAAAGTCTGGGAATCTGTGGCAGGGGTTGTGTGTGAGGGGGCTAGAAGGTTTGATGAGGAACCTGATGGCTACAATAAAATGGATATATACAGGGAGATGTTGCATGATCCACATATGCAACTTAGGAATAGATTGGGCACTAGACCCATGACTCCTGAGGATAGACTCCTCCATTACATCATCACTTATGTGGTCACTCCAAGGGCCACCAATTATGCCCAAGCAACAGATGAAGACCTTCAGTTGGTCTATGGGCTGAAGAATAACATACCCATGAACTGGGTACTTATCTTTGAAGAAATAATGCTGAAGGCCAAGAGATTGGTCAATTATCCTTTTCCTTACCCTGTGCTTGTCTCAAGACTTATGGACCACTTCAACATAAATGTTGAAAATGAAGTGGTTGATAATACCAACTCCTCCAACAGCCTGATCCAGGAGAAGCATCTCACCAAAATGGGGATGAGAAAAACTCTTGATGGGTGGATTATGGCTGGACAAGCACCTGCTGCTGCTGCTGCTGCTGTTGAAGAATAAGTTGCTGGGGATTCAGAAGATGAAGAAAGGAATCCTCAACAACCTGTCTACACCCAATTTGAGTCCCTCATGCTAGAAAAGATGAATGGGCTTCTCAACATGCATCATGAATTCAGGGCTGAGACTCAAAGCTCTTTTAGGGATCTCAATGCTAGGCTAGATGAAATAGAAGCCACTCTTAAAGTGGATGAGTCTAAAGATTTCTAGCCTTTACTTTGTTTAGTTTATGAATATATATTTTTTTGAAATTGTAATGGCTCCCTTATGAATAATATAATGCTTTAAAGTTCATTTTCCGTTGTGCCTTTATTGTTTTTGACTTTTAACCAGCCAAATAGGGGGATAAATAATTGATTAAAAAGAGAAATAAGCATGCCCTGCATCATACTCTGTTTGCCCCTGTTTTTTGTTTCATTTTTGCCCAAAAATTTGAACTGAATGGATGCTGAGATTTAGGGGGAGTAATGATGTTAAAAGGATTTCAATCAATATATATGTCTTGTAATTGAATGCTACTTGAATCACAAATGCTTTTAACACTTGTTTTTGGCAAAGGCATTGAAATTTTTTTCAGGTTTGCAAAGTTTAAAGTTCTTCAAATTGATTCAAAATTGACTCCAAGCCTTATTGATAATCAATTGAAGATTTGGCATGTTTAAAGCCAAAAAGGGGGAGGTTGTTGGATTCAATGGAATTACTTGAAGAATGGACAAAGGATCAAAGCTGAGTTTTAGCTTTCAACATGCCTTGAAGTATTGAAGAATTATAAGTGAATAAATGCAAAAGGAAAAAGCATTTCTGGTGATCCAAGAATATTGCATTCACATCATTCATTCATTAAATTGGTTTAAATGATTAGAATTAACAAGGCATTGATAAAATGCTTAAGTCTAATAGTTAAACCATAAGATTTTTTGGAAAAATATATTTTCTACTGATTTAATCGATTACTTATTTGTAATAATCGATTATATTGTTATTTGTGCTTTCTGGAAAACTTTTCAAGAACAATGTAATCGATTACATGTCGGTTTAATCGAATAATCTACCTTAGCTTACATTTAAACTGCTTTGTTGATCATTTTAATCGATTACCATTAAGCTGTAATCGATTACATAGGCCTACCAGGGAATATCATCTCTCTGTCTTAATCAATTACCACATATTGTAATTGATTACATCATATGCCTATGCTTTACACATCTTGCTACTTTTAATCGATTACTAGAATTTGTAATCGATTACTTTGCCCATTTCATGATTATGAAGCTTCTTGCATTAATCGATTACTAGAATCTGTAATCGATTACATAGTTTAATTCATGGTTATAAAGCTTCCTGTTTTAATCGATTACGTATTGAAATAATCGATTATTCTGTTCGTTACTTGAACCCAGATTTTTATAGAACTCTTTAATCGATTACTTGCTTGGTTTAATCGATTACATAAATGAAATAATCGATTGTTGAGCGCGTTTAATCGATTACTGACGGTTAGAAAAGCTTATTATAAATAGAACTCTCACTCAGCTTCTTTTGCAACTAGATCAATTCGTACTCTGAGCATTCTAAGGGTTTCTAAACATTCTTTTAGTGGTTTTTCTGGGTTCATTGAGTTCTTGCATTCACAAAAATTCATATGGGTTGTTAAGTGATTAGTGAAGCAAGAAATTCTTTTTCAAAGCTTGAGGAAAGTGATGTTCTGAGCTTGTATTAATTCTTTAACCTGGTGAAATCATTCATATGCATATTATTCATTGGATCATCAGGTGACTTCTTTCCTTAGTCTTTGAAGTTGTAATTCTGGTTTGAATTATGTGTTTGTTTGTCTATTGTAAATGGTTTTCTCTCTTGTAATCTAGAGATAGGGTTTCTCTAGGGGGTTTACTAAGTAGTGTTCTCAGTGGGTTGTCTCTAAGAATCTAATAGTGTTTTAGATTCCTGAACTTTATCTAGGGTTGATAAAGAGAGACTTTGTAATAACTTGTAAGAACTGATATTTGCAATAGTGGAACTCCATTCTAGTATTGAGTGGAAGAAAACTAGATGTAGCTTCATAGTGTTTGAAGTGAACCAGTATAAATCTTTGTGAGTTGTTTATATTCTTTATATTGATTATATTTTGTTATTCTTGACTGTAAGTTTTAGTTATCATCAAAGTTCTTGAGCTATTGCATATCTTGGGTTGAGCATTAGAGTGAATAAAGGTTCTTGGTTTCTAAAAGTGATAAAGATCCAAAAGGGAAAAACTCTGATTTTGTTCAAGAAAATTTTGAATTACCAAACCTAACCAATTCACCCCCCCTCTTGGTTAAGTGTGAAGTGTTCCCATATTTTAAAGTTCTCTATGGAGGCTACAGAAGGAATATCAATTTTACCTATATTGGTGATCTTTCCTTAGCCTGAGCTTCCAATGCCAACAAGTCCTCCTTCAACTGGCTTTAGGTCAAGGAACATAAACCTTTCCCTCATCATGTGTCATGAGCAGCACTATCCAAGTACCAGGTTAAACCTTGGCTTTTTCCTACCAAATATATTTGCAACAGGAACAATCTAAGATTTTGGTACCCAAATCTTTTTGCTCCAGTAGCATTAGTACCCTTAAACATCCGTTTCTTCTTATGGATGCATCAGAACTTAGAATGTCCAGACTTACCACAAAAGTCATTTTTTTCTATGTTAGATTGTGACTTGGAGGATGATGCCTCTTTTTCTAAGCCTACGCCAGACTTATCTTGAGGATGTTGATGAAATTTTAAAATCGTAATGAAAGTATTTGAGCTTTCCAAGAACATCCTTAAGTCTTTTGTAAGACATGCTACCTCCTCTATTAGCTTTTCAACTATAGAGGATTCATTTGTCTTACTGGCCTAATTTAGACTCTCTTCTAGAGTCTGGATTTTATTTCCAGAAGTTCATTTGATTTCTTTAGTTCAATATTTTCACAAATAGATTTTTATATTTTCTTTATATTTTTTTTACTTAAGAGAAATTATGTGGTAGTTCTGGAGAAGAACATCATAAGGCATATCTTCTTCATCATTTGATGAAACACTGGAAGAGTATTAGATTTAGAACAAGTGTTTCATTTGTATCTTCCATCAAACAGATGTTAGCTTCTTCATCGGCCGAGCTTCTACTCTTCTCACTGTCTGAGTGTCCCCAGTTGAAGAAAAGAAGATATTCTAGTGACAAGAAAAGAAAAGTTTGATGGTTTCCTGCATTTAAAGCAGAAGATAGTTACTTTTCTCCTTGTACTTATTCGTGAATCTTCGAGGAACGTTGGAACTTTATTTTCTTTCTCATAATTTATTTGAATTTTCTGGACGTAAGAGTCACTTCATCACCTATGGGTCCTCTAGAACTGTTTTCTGAACCATTAGACTCTGCCATCTGCACTTTAAGAGTTTTAGATGAGCTCTTCTTTTCTTTTCATTTCTTCTAGAACTAGTCTCTCCAAACTTGAGGGCAACAAAATTTTTCTTTGACAAACGATTTATGTTATGAAGATGGACTTCATGAACTCTTAAGATATCCAACAGTTTATCCCATGTAAGAGCTTTCATATTTTTGGCTTTTTGGATGGCTGTTGTTTTTGGTTCCCAGACCTTGGGAAAGTTGTCTAATAGTTTTCAAGTTTATCGGAGCTTTGGTGAAGGTGTGTCCTAGAGCTTTAAGTCCATTTAGAAGCACTTGAAGTCTTCCAAACATATCATCCACATATTCTCCTTCTTTAATGGAGAAACTTTCTTAATGCCCCGTCAGCATGATAGTGTTTTGAGTTCAACATCTTTTATCCCTTCATAGTTGATGCTCAACGAATCCCATATCTATTTGGTTGTCTTTAGTCTGCAGATCTTGTTATACTCATTTATAGACATAGCACATGTCAGAGTATAACGAGCTTTTGTGTTGAGCTTCATTATAACAAGGTCAGTGTTTGTCCATTCTACTTTTGGTCTAGGAATAGGTATATCTCCATTTGTGAGGATCAACCAAAGTTTATACTGAGTGGACTTAATGTACATCTCCATTTTTTCCTTCTAGTAAGGCTTAGGACAACGTATCTTTCAGGCTTTGAATCGCTTTAATCAGTAAAATTACATCCATATCCATGGACTCCAAAGGCTTCCTAGCCAAAGAAAGTCCAAATAAGTCTACAGAGCCCTAAAAAGTTATATCGAAGCTAATCTTGCTAATCGCAAACCTCTCGTCTATAAATGATATGCAATTGAGAGAGAATAGGGCAATAGCCCTGTTTTGATTGAATATCCTTTCCTGTGCTTGTCTTGTCTTCTCATGTAATTCCTGGAGGCCTGGTGAGAGAAGCTTTTATAGCAATGAACTGATTGTTTTTGTTGCTGTTATCTTTCATTAGGATACTTTCCTCTAGAAACTATCAGGTGTTCAATCCTTAAAGTCTGAGCTTCGATACCAAACTGTAAAGGCAAATATCACAAGAATGAGGGTTGAATTATGATTTAAAAAAACTTTAAAGTATTTTTCATGAAAAACAAAGTTTTAATCTGAAATATAACTTTGTAAAACATGTTGGATTCATCTCAACCACTAAGACTACGCCTAGTTCTTGGTAAAATACTAAATTCCACTAACTTCACAAATATACAAGTATTATGTCATTGTCACTTCTGGATCTGTAAGGACCCTCACCCTGGCGCGGTTGGCGCCAGATCCCACGCTGATAGCGCCAGGGATCTTTGAAAGAAAACCTTGTTAGGGTTGTGGCGCGAGTAGTGCCAGGTCTGGCGCTGATGGCGCTAGAGCCACTGGAACTTGATGCCTAGAGCGTCAGAGCCACGCGAGGAGCGCCAGAGGTTTTCCAGCCTGCGCGGATAGCGCCATTGGTGGCGCTGATGGCGTGGGAAGTGGCCTGGAAAACCAAGTTTCACTGGAATTCCACGCGGTCAGCGCCAGGTGTGGCGCGGATGGCGCCATAAGCCAGGGGAAAGTTGGCGCTGATAGCGCCAGTATGGCGCGGGTAGCGCCACAAGTTCTGGAAGCTGATGCGGGAGGCGTGGATGTGGCGCTGTTGGCGCCAGGGCCGCCGCCATGTTGGCGCGGGTGGCGCCGGAGCTGGCGCGGATCGCGCCAGAGCTCAGGCAGGCTGAGTATTTAAGGGCAGTCGCGTTTTCTGAAGAAGAAAACTTCTTCTTCTTCCTTCTTATGCCCCAGCCTCCATTAATGCATGTTCCAAGCTTCCTAGGACCTTATATGTTGGCCTAAACACCTCCCTACGACCTAGAAACTTCAGAAAATCGATTAGAAAGCTATAATCCTTCATCCTTTCCTTTTTATGAGCAAAATCCATTCCCTCAGAAAACCCTTGGAAACTTGAGTTTGGCGAGGAATCAAGGGCTCAGCAGGGACAACCGAGCTTGAGGAAGCAGTCCTGCAGTTTTCTGGTCGCCACTGAGGTAAGAAACTCGAGTTTCTCCGGTTGATTTTGAGAGTTGGGGTTTTCTGGATTTTGTGGTCTATATTGATCTGGGGCTAGAATTAGCCCAGGGTTCTGTAGAGAAACTTATTTAGAACTGTCTAATGATGAAGGATTAGCTTTCAGTTTTTGAATTGGTGAACTTTGAATTTTGGCTCTGTGGATACATGTGTGACTGTTGTAGGGTCACTTGTCGGTTGTTTTCTGACATGCTAGAGCCTTGATTATGTTTGTGTTGAGCCTGAAAGACTAACTGAACGGTACCTTGATTGAGGGTTAGACCGTTCTTGTGATATTTGAATTATGAGGCTGATATGAGCTTGTGCTTAGGCAAGTTTGTGCATTGAGTCTGAGATGACTCAGATGCTTGGTATTCAGCCTTGAGAGACCTTGTGTGGTCTGTGAGAAGCATAGTGTGGGCTGAGATTGATTGAACCCTAGGATAGGGGAATTCTGTATATGATATGTTATGTGTTTGAATACCTGTGGATTGGTTTTGATAATAGTATATGCCATGATTAGGGCGTGAGATTGAAACTGTTGGTGGCGGGAGCCACAGACTAGGGAAAGAACAGCAAAGTGACACTTTGCCAGGTAAGTTCCGAGTCCCTGGGAAATGATTCCCACTTGGTTGCACACCACACTCCGGGGGAGTGGTAGTCATATTCATAATGCATGCATTGGTTGTTGCATACGTATATTGCTCTGTGTGTAATTGTGCTTGGTTGTGCTATGAATTGTGAAAGGCATTGAGGGATTCTCTGCCATGTGTTGAGGGCATTGAGGGTTTTCTTCCCAGGGCATTGAGGGATTCTCTGCCATATGGAGGGTATTGAGGGATTCTCTGCCATGTACTGAGGGTATTGAGGGTTCTCTGCCCAGGCATTGAGGGATTCTCTGCCATGTGGAACGGCATTGAGGGTTCTCTGCCATGGATGTGGAATAGACTTGATGTGTATGCTTGTCTGATGTTTGTATTGTGAATTGTGGGCCAGGGTGGGGATGATTTCCCAAGGACCCTGAGCTTACTGAGATATGTATCTCACCTCGTGTGGGGATTTGTGATTTCAGGTGACTCTTCGGACAGAAGAGAGCAGTCTCAGAGTAGGAGGCCCGAGTAGAGACATTTCTGCTTGACTGAGAGCAGCAGAAGGAGCTTGAAGGCTCAGTTTTGTTTTGGTTTTTGTTTTGTACCCTGGATAAGGGTTGTATAGTTCTGTAAACCCTCGGTGAGGGCAGCTATTCTTTTGTATCACCATGGTGTGGTGAAAAACTCTAATGTATATGAATGTACAGAACTATTATGATATAATATGAGATGAATTTCCTCCTGAGTATATTGTAGATGTTTACTTATCTGTCTATGTTTATTTATGAGAAACTGGATCAGCAGGGGCGTATGTATGTGCCTTATTTAAATGTTTGCTTTTATCTGTTTTATTCCATACATAATGAATCAAGAAAAACGATTCTATGCTTCCGCTGAGTATTAATTAATGTTAATGAGGCGCTAAACTGATATTATTAATGATAACGCACCGGAGGCCTACGGGGTGTTACAGGATCTACAACTCAAGCTGCACACCAAGCTTGAAACAACTCAGTATTTTTTGTCCTACCAAGCCACTGCTGGCTCTAAACAAATCAAAATATTTGTGGTTTATTTGTACACTGACTAACTCTTAATTTTCTTACAGATGGATATGAAATCTAAGCACTTGGTATTTTCTCTCAAGGTGATCAAGGTGTGTTGAAAGCTTTTCAAACTTTACAAGAATGTACAAAGAGATTTTTATAAAAAGAATTTGAATATTAGCACGTAGGTTTGTAACCCATGTCTTCAAAGCTTTTGGTGTATATAGGCCTTCATCTTCAAGTGTTTGTTGTTTCTAAATAGATATAATTCTTCTCTTGAGCTTTTGTTTGATGTTTAGGACCATTGGAACATTAAATGCTTGCATTGAATACATTTACTTCTCCATGCTGAAAAGCCACTCTGGTTGGCTTTCGTGTTGAGCACTACAATAGAAAACTATTTCCTTTGAGTCAGAGTAGGTTTGTCACAGTAGAGCTTGTCTTTTGATGTCATTTGGCAATAATTAGAACTTGAACTTCATTTATTCCTTAATGGATTTGATAGATCCTAGGAGAATGTCTTGTGAGACAATTTTTCTCCAAAATGTATTTCAGGCACAAAGTATTAAAAGAAATCTTAATGTTATCTTTTATGATGTATTAGATCATGACTTGAGTTTGCTTTCATCTGAAAACCCAAATGCTAGTTTATAAAGCATAATTTGATATTGCATAAGTCATTATAACTTTTGTATTAATTGCATTTAATCAAAATAATTAAGGATCCTAATTCATCTTAAGATACAAATTTCTTTTGAATAAACAAAAACTACTAGAAAAAAAAGGTTTGAAAAAAGAAAACCAAAGGAGACATAGTAAGCAAAATCAATAAGCCATAATACACAACTCATCAATTCACTTAACCATGATTCAAAACACAAAATCAACAACACACAATAATCAAAATAAGAAAAAAAATGTACAAAATTACAAACCACTAATTGAAACCTCGAGCACTAAAAATAGCGAACTTCATTAATCAAAACCCCAAGCACAAAAACCACCAAAATCGTCTTGCACTCACCTGAGAAACTCATTTCATTTTCTCTCAATTTCTATCTTTATCTCTTCCCACACAATTTTTCTCCTCTTTTTTTCGTTTGTTCACTCTCTTCTCTAATAGACCCATCATTGTCATCAAGTCATTGTTATATCTAGTGAATAGAAACATCCTTTTGGTCTCTCTCATGACTTGTCACTTTCAACACCTCATAACATAGCTTCCTCCCCTCCTATTCAGATGTTTGCATCTTTCTTTCTCAGAACATCAATAGTTCCATTCATCATCGCCTCATTCTCTTACCACCATTGCCACCCTTTTTCCATGGTCAATGCATGGTGTTTCTCACATAGCAAAGATGTTCGTGGAGAAAGATTGAAACAAGAGGGTTTAGTGTTTATTTAGAAATACGTGTTTGGAGATTAGGGTCTGGAAAGGTATGAAAATTGGAGGTTTAGTAGGGTTTGTAAGTTGTTTTTCTTACTTTTTTTGTTTGCATTTTTTTAATTTTGCTCCCATTCATAAATTTTATTCTAGCAATTTTTTACACTTTCAGAAAACTTGTAACACCTTAACATTGTTAGAAAATTTCTTGAACCAATAGCATGTTATCATCTACGTCAGGCTAGGCTAGTAGCACATGTGGCAAGTTATGTGATTACCTGATCATCGCTTAATGATGATACTTGATGCATGAGGAACTAAAACCAGTTAAAAAATTGTTGAGGGACTAAGATATGAATTTCATAAAAGAAAAGGGACTAAATGTAATTTACCCAAAAATTTAATGTAATTGTGACATCATATTAGTAGTTTAGTTGCAAACCACATGGCTACCACGTGTCATCACTCAATAATTATACTTTATAATAGAGACAAAAAACATATTCTATCTTTTTTAAATATCTTTCTATATAAATATTTTGTGGGTTGAATTACTCTTTTGGTTCTTGCTGTCAACATAATGCTTTCTGAAACAAATGTGATGTGATTCATTTAATTCGTTCATCTCGAATGGTGTTCAATGACTTTAGAGGACAATGATGAAAAGGGTAAAACAATGGTAACTATAAGAAACAATATGAGACGTTGTAAACTATAAAGACTTCAAAGGATAGTTGTTAAGGATAGTTATTGTAATTATAAGGGCTAAATGGATAATTAAACCATATTTTATGTGTCTATAATCTTTTTAATAAGGGTAAAAAGACCACAACCCACCCGTACACGTCGATTCCCCTGTCACGAGCAACTACAATCATACAATTTAGGAAATAATTATTTTTAAACGGTTAGAGTAAATATAATATATGAAACCTCTATCGAAAGAATTAGACTAAATTACGTCAACAACTCCCGAGATTCTAGTACTTACACAAATATTTCTTACTTTTTTATCATTACATTTAACTCCCTTGTAAACATGGATGAATTTACGTAAGACAATGGGGAGGCATTGATCCCCCCGGATTTTTTTTTTTTTTGGTTTTTTCTATTCTATATTACTTATACATGAACTTATATATGTAGCCTAGATTGATTATGTGAATTTATATTGTATGCAATCTTAACTGGAATTCTGATTTTTGAAATCCTATATTTGGTCCATGCAACTAAACAAGGTCTTTATAATCTTAAAATTCTAGTTAATTTTTAAGTGTTATTTATTTATTTTTATATTTTTTATAAAATATTTTATCCTCATCTTATCTATATAGTTTTTGTTGTGCAGATAATTACATTTTTTTCTTCTTTTAATAAAATAATATTTAAGTATTATATTTATTCTAATGGTCCTTTTCTTTTATAACCCCTTCATATTATTTTAAAAACTATAAATGATTCCAGTTGTATTCAAATGATTTTATTATTATTTTCCTTTAATTTGAAAATTAATTTTATTTATTAATCTTTGTAAATAGGATAAACTTAAAAAATTATTTAAGAGATTGATACCTTTAATTTTAGAATACATCACCAAATATTTTATTCTCATTACTTTTTTCTGTATTCTTTATGTTTTTCCTAATATTTAGAATATTTAGTGCAGTTGCGAATTCACTGATTAACTATATTTCATTAATATATTTATTGAATAAATTTTAGAATATTTTATTAGTCTATTTATTAGAAAACTAATTTTGATAAATGAGACTTGGCCCCCTTAAAATCTAAGACTGGCGATAATTGCTAAGCATACGTAAAGTTACATATAAATTATTTAGTAATTATCTATTCTTTTCCACGTTTAATGCTTCTTTTTGTGATTAAAATATAGGAATTAGCTTCTTCTGAGCTTTTATGCAGTGGTGCTTTAACCAGTTGATTTATGAAGTGTTGGTTGTATTTTTTGTAGAATTCACAACAAGGGCATGGAAGATGGATTTCAAAGTCTGGAGCTGCTCGCTCAAAGCACCACATGCTCGCTAAGCACGACAACAATGACTCACTCAGCGCGACAAAAAACTCGCCCAACGCAAAGGCCCGCTCAGCACAACCAGCCCACTCAGCCACACATTTTGAATCACGCTCAGCACGTCTTTTTCGTGCTTAGCATGCACCACGACCCTGGGTTGCGTTTTAAGGCAGAAAATGAGGGGAAAAGAAAAATACTTACACCTGGGAAGAAAAATACAAGCTTGGAGCTCTGTTAGGTCACGAAGGAGACATCCTTCCATACCATTGTAGCTGCCTCTCCACCCTATTTCCCTCCTTCCATCTCTTTCCAATACCCTAATCCTCCATTGTTGTAAGCTTCTCATGGAAATGATGAGCTAAAACCCCCATTGTTGAGAGTTCACCAATCGAACACTTTGATGTAAAGATTCTAACTATCTATTCAATGTTATTTGCGCATTATTGTTGTTTTTCTGAGCCTTATTCATGCTTGTGGTTTGATCATCCATTTGTATGCTTGGTTTAGGTTTTAATGCATTGGAAAATGGTTAAATTCCTTAGAACCGAAAAATGCTTCTAAATAATATCATGTCTAGGCATAGAATGATTGAGTTTAGCCTAGGTTATCGTCTATAATCATAATTCAAATCATTTAATGTAACTCTTGAGGGATTAAGGGTAAACTTAAGTGATTTAGGTCTAGCACTTTGAGAATCAAGGTTAGATTATATTAGTATATGAAGGTGATCATATTTAATGTTGAATAGAGGAAAACCTCTTATATCGCATCAAAGTTAGTTTCGATTAACGAACTCCCAACACCTGTCATATCGTATTCCAACCATCTACATCATTGCGAGTGTTTGTGTCTCTTTCCTTGTAGTTATGCTTTTTAGTTTACATTAAGCATAGTTTAATCTTATGCCAACCATTTTACCAATTAAATCCATTCATTAATTACTTAACAACAAATGTACGTTAGTCCTGAGTACAAGCAAAGTTCATGTGAAAATCGATATTCGGTCTTACCAGATCTTTATTACTTGAACAATTCGGTGCGCTTGCCAAACCGTTAACAAGTTTTTGGCGTCGTTGCTGGGGACTTTGTTCCTTGTTCTTGGTACTTTTATATTGTTGTTTTAGAGTAGTTATTTTTTATTCTTTGATTCTTTATCTTTGTTTTGTTTTATAGACTAATTCTTTAACCTGATCAAGTTGTTTCGAGTTGTTTTCTTTCTTTTATGCGAGGTAGAACACAAGTTGACGATCTTCTTCTATTGAATTTGGAGATTGAAGCTACCTGTAAATGAAACAACGCAGCGAGAAGGAAGCAAGAGAGGCAAGGAGACAAGGAGGACTTTCCTGGTTCATCATCTTTGAATCACCAACCGATCTTTGAGGAACCTCAAATGGCGGGTGAGCGATTACTGAGGGTTACAATGGAAGACTGCTCCAGTTACACTACGCCACAGTACTTCACAAGTATTGTGAGGCTAGAAATTCAAAAGTTCAAGGATTCGGGGAGTGTGACTATCCCATGCTCTATTGGATCGATCTCGGTTGGGAAAGCTCTTATTGATCTGGGGGTAAGCATTAATTTGATGCCTTTATCTCTATGTCGGAGGATTGGCAATTTGGATATTCTTCCCACCAGAATGACCTTGCAGCTGGTAGATAGATCCATCACAAGACTGTATGGTGTGGTGGAAGATGTTTTGGTCAAGATCAAGCACTTCACGTTTCCAATTGACTTCGTCATCATGGACATTGAGGAAGACTATGAGGTACCACTAATTCTAGGCAGGTCATTTATGCTCACAGCTAAATGTGTGGTAGACATGGGAAATGGCAACCTGGAGCTGAGCGTGGAAGATTAAAAGGTTACTTTTAACTTGTTTGAACCAATGAAGCATCCCAGTGACCTCAAGACATGTTTCAAAGTGAAGGTTATCTAGCAAGAAGCAGAACTGGCAGTGCATCAATTTGCACAGCAGTCATCGCTGGAAAGGATCCTCACAAATGCAGAAGATTGCCTTTCCAATGAAAAAGAAAAAGACCTCATAGCCAGTTTAGATGATTTGAATAGATCAAAGGAAATTCCTTAAGGGGAATACACCTTTGAAAAGCTAAAAGAAGACACTCCGACAGAGAAAGTGAAAGTTGATTTGAAGGTGCTACCTCCTAACTTGAAATATGTCTTCTTAGAGCCACAAAAGACCAAGTCGATGGTTTTTAGCAGCGCACGATCTCCATCTGAAGAAGCACAACATGTGGAAGTGCTTGGGAAGTATAAGGAGGCAATAAGATGGCACATTTCTGACCTCAAAGGAATCAGTCCATCTTATTGCATGCACAAAATAATGATGGAAGCTGACTATAAGCTGGTTAGGCAGCCTTAGAGGAGATTGAATCCCTCCATAAAGGAGGAAGTGCGAAAAGAAGTCCTAAAGTTGCTGGAAGCGGGGTTGATTTACCCAATTTCTGACACTGCTTAGGTAAGCCCAGTTCAGGTGGTGCCTAAGAAAGGCGGAGTGACGGTAATCCGCAATGAAAAGAAAGAGCTCATTCCCACACGGACTATCACCGGGTGGAGAATGTGTATTAATTACTGGAAGCTAAATGATGCCACCATGAAGGATCATTTTCACTTGTCATTCATGGACCAAATGCTGGAGCGTCTCTATGGTCAAGCATTTTATTGTTTTTTGGATGGATACTCAGGATATAATTAGATTGTTGTTGATCCAAAATACCAAGAGAAGATAGCTTTCACTTTTCCATTCAAGGTTTTTGCTTATAGAAGAATGCCCTTTGGGTTATGCAATGCCCCTGCCACATCCAGAGATGCATGTTGGCTATCTTTGTAGACCTCGTGGAAAAATGAATAGAGGTGTTCATGGATGACTTCTCAGTCTTCGGTTCATCCTTCGACTATTGTCTAGCAAATCTTGAGTTGGTATTGCAGTGGTGTGTGCAAACCAACTTGGTACTGAACTGGGAAAAGTGCCAATTCATGGTTCTAGAAGGAATTATTCTAGGCCACAAGATTTTTTTCAAAGGGATCGAAGTGGATAAAGCTAAAATAGATGTGATTGAGAAGTTGCCTCCACCAACTAATGTAAAAGGCATTCGGAATTTCCTTTGACACACCAGATTCTACAGGAGGTTCATCCAGGATTTCTCAAAAATTGCTAAACCTTTGAGTAATCTACTGAATAAAGAGGTCGTGTTCAAATTTGATGAAGAATGCATGCTAACTTTCCAATCGCTGAAGGAAAAGCTAATATCATCGCTTGTGATCATTGCACCTAACTGGAGCCAAGGGTTTGAGCTAATGTGTGATACCAGTGATTATGTTGTGGGGCAGTGTTGGGACAACAAAAGGACAAAGTATTCTACTCGATTTACTATGCAAGTAAAGTCCTAAATGATGCCCAACTCAACTATGCCACCATAGAGAAGGAGTTGCTGGCAATTATGTATGCCCTTGAGAAATTCAAGTCCTACTTGATTGGCTCAAAAGTTATCATTTTCACAGATCATGCAGCCATCAAGCACCTCCTAACAAAAGCCGACTCCAAGCCTAGATTGATTAGATGGTTACTGCTGCTCCAGGAATTTGATATTGAGATCAAAGACAAGAAGGGTTGTGAAAACCTTGTGGCTGATCACTTGTCTATATTAGTCAATGAAGAGGTCATGTCAAGGAAAAGGAAATTCGAGATGAGTTTCCAGATGAATCCTTATTGTCTATGAATGAGAGACCTTGGTTTGCAGATTACACCAATTATAAAGTGGCTAGGATCATTCCCACTGACGTCAATTGGCATCAGCAGAGGAAATTCCTTTGTAATGCAAATCTCTATGTCTGAGATGATCCCTACCTGTTCAAACTTGGAGCAGATAACTTGTTGAGGAGGTGTGTCACCAAGGAAGAATCCAAAAGCATTCTATGGCACTACCACAATTCACCTTGTAGTGGACACTACAATAGAGACCGGACAACTGCGAAGATGATGCAATCCGGCTTCTTTTAGCCCTTAGTGTTCAAGGATGCTTAGGATCACGTGCTTCAATGTTACCAGTGTCAGAGGACTGGGGGTATCTCAAGGAGAAATGAGATGCCTCTACAAAACATAATTGAGGTTGAAGTCTTCGATTGCCTCATTTGGGAATGAATACATTTTGGTTGCTTTTGATTATGTTTCCAAATGGGTTGAAGCTGTTGCTACGCAGAAAAATGACTCCAAAACAGTTGTTAAATTCATAAAGAAGAATATTTTCTCTCGTTTTGGAGTCCCTAGAGTGCTCATCAGTGATGGTGCGACACATTTCTGCAATGAGCAGCTGCATAAGGTATTGGAGCACTACCATGTCAAGCACAATATGGCCTCACCCTATCATCCTCAAACCAATGGGCAGGCTGAGGTATCCAACATAGAGTTAACGAAGATCTTGGAAAGGACTGTGGCCTCGATAAGAAAGGACTGGGCAATGAAGCTAGATGTTGCCTTGCGGGCTTATCAGACTGTTTTCAAGACCCCTATTGGTCCATCTCCATTTCAGATTGTCTATAGGAAAGCATGTCACCTCCCTGTAGAGCTAGAATACAAGGCCTCTTGGGCATTAAAGTTCTTAAATTATGATGAATCATTGTCCAGAGAGAAGAGGAAACTGCAGTTGCTGGAACTGGAGGAAATGAGGCTTCATGCTTATGAATCTTCTAAAAACTACAAGCTGAAAATGAAGGCCTACCACAACAAGAAGCTTGTGAAGAAGAACTTCCAGCCAGGGCAACAAGTCCTTTTGTTCAACTCTCGCTTGATGCTCTTCCTAGGAAAACTCAAGTCAAAATGGTCTGGGCCATTCATCATCAAGGACGTCAAGCCATATGGGGCAGTAGAATTGATAGACCCATCCTCCAGTGATCAAGAGCACAGCTGGACTGTCAATGGACATACACTCAAGCTTTACAATGGTGTCGATATTGAGTGCATCACCACACTCATCCACCTCCAAGACCCTTGAAGGGTGTTTTACGTCAAGCTAGTGACGTTAAAGAAGAGCTTACTAGGAGGCAACCCAGAATTTCTTTCTTTGTCTTGGTTAATTAGGATAGTTATTTTAAGGTTGTGTGAATATTAAATGCATTTTGTTGTTTGTGTATTTAATGTTATTGTGGTGTATGTTGTGTGTCCTGTTTTTAATTTGGGCAGTCTTTACTGGAGCACAAATTTCACGCTAAGCGCACCTTGTACAGTTGGTCTAGCACGCTGAGCGCGAAAAGCCGCGCTAAGCACGACTTTACGAATAAGTAGAGGCGCTGAGTGTACATGTCGCGCTTAGCCCAATTTCTTCTCTAATTGAAATTAATTTTGATTTGTGCTCAGCGCGCCACCATGCTCGCTAAGTGAGAAGGTCGTGCTCAGTTCAATTTCCCTCTATCTGGAATTTATTGGAATTGCGTTGTGCACATCAATGCCTCGCTGAGCGCACTGGAGCGCATTTAGCGGATTTTGCAGGTCAAAACTTCCTGCAAAATTCGATAAGCAAGGATATTTTCCAGCTGGATATTTTGAGGCGCTTAGCGTGTCCTTTTCGTGCTCAGGGCGTGATTGAGCATTTTTAGTTTAATATTTTTCTATTCTTATTAGCTTATTTGACTTCTCTTAAACTTTTATTTTCTCATTCTAATTCATTTTGTCTTAGGCAAACAAGTTAACTTAATTGCTAATTGTTGCTTATTTTCGGATTTTATGCTCACTTGACCTATCTTATTTGTACAAGACCTAGAGAGCTCTACAAAACTCCAAATGGCACATATTAGTAGTCCCTGAAAAGATAAGGAAAATATCTACAATTTTGTCAAAGATAAGTCAAGGCTAATTCTGTCATTTTGAGGGTCATTTTAGGCTTGCAAGTCAGAACCTCTGCACTTGAATTTGGGACTGCGAGTTGCGTTTTTATTGGTGTAATTAGCATAATTAATTAGATTAGATGGGCCTAAGCATGGCCCATCCTTTCCTAGACTCATTCACTATATGCTAGTGCAATTAGTTAGTGAAAAACACACTACATTTTAACAAAAATAGAATTTGTATTTTCTTTTAGAAGTTTTCATAATTAAAACCTGTCCTCTCATTGTTCTTCATTATTCTTCAATGTTCTTCATTTTCTTCTTTATTTTCATTTCTGTTCTTCCATTTTCTTGCTCTAATTTCATGGGTCTTCCATTAATGATGATCATGGAAGGCTAAACAATCAGTCAATCCAAGGATCCAGTCCAAGCAAGGAGAATTTGAGCTCTGGTTTGGTATTTAAATTTCTTTGTGAATGTTCACTTTCTTCTTCAACCCTCTATTCAATTTTCATGATTATGAATGTGTTTAGGATTGAAAATGGATTAGGTTATGGATCATTTCCTAATTTTGAATTTTTATCACAGATTATTTGGATGATATTTCAATTAGGTTTGTGATTTCAATTAATTTAGGAGTTAATTTGTTCGAACTGCTTCTAATGAAATTGAATGAACTAGGATAATTCGCATTGTTTGGTTTGGTGAATTGGATTGATGTTCTTTAATTTGTTTTATAATACCTCTTATCAATTCTGTCAGTTTATACATTTTTTTGCAATTTTTATTCATCGCATGCAAATTGTTCGATAAAAATCCCCCAATTGTTTATTAGTGAATTGAAGTTGAACCAAATTGATCGTGTCTCTAAGTCGACCTAGGTTAATCATGTGCTACAGAATTAGCATAGTTTATTTGTTTTGAAGTGACTCTGGGCTGCGTTTTAAGGCAGAAAAATAAGGGTAAACAAAAATACTTACACTTGGGAAAAAAATACAAGCTTGGAGCTCTGCAAGGTCATGAATGAGACATCTTTCCACACCATTGTAGCTACCTCTCCACCCCATTTCCCTCCTTCCATCTCTTTCCAATACCCTAATCCTCAATTGTTGTAAACTTCTCATGGAAATGAGGAGTTAAAACCCCATTGTTGGGAGTTCACCAACCGAACACTTTGATGTAAAGATTCTAACTATCTATTCTATATTATTTGCACATTATTGTTGTTTATCTGAGCCTTATTCATGCTTGGGGTTTGATGATCCATTTGTATGCTTTGTTTAGGTTTTAATGCATTGAAAAATGGTTAAATTACTTAGAACCGAAAAATGCTTCTAAATAATATAGTGTCTAGGGATAGAGTGATTGAGTTTAGCCTAGGTTGTCGTCTCTAATCGTAATGCAAATCGTTTAATGTAACTCTTGAGGGATTAATGGTGAACTTAAGTGATTTAGGTCTAGCACTTGGGGAATCAAGGTTAGATTATATTAGTATATGAAGGTGATCGTATTTAATGTTGCATAGTGAAAAACCTTTTATATCGCATCAAATTTAGCTATGGTTAACGAACTCCCAACACTCGTCATATCATATTCCAATCATTCGCATCATTCCGAGTGTTTGCGTCTCTTTCCTTGTAGTTATTATGCTTTTTAGTCTACATTAAGCATAGTTTAGTCTCATGCCAACCATTTTACCAATTAAATTCATTCATTAATTACTTAACAACAAATGTACATTAGTCCTGAGTACAAGCAAAGTTCTTGTGGAAATCGACATTCGGTCTTACCGAATCTTTATTACTTGGACAATTCGGTGCGTTTGCCGAACCGTTAACAACTAGCTCTATCGCAACTTGTAGAGAGTATTAATATAATATAGATACACAAGAGTGTTAATTAATATTTTTAAACATATAACGTAATATTTTTAAATTAATTTAAAGGAAATTAATATATGAATAGAAAAAAAATGTTATGTGTAATTTAAAGAAAACTTAAGGATTAGCAGTATAATTTGCTCATAGAATTAAGAGGACATTTATACCGTGTTAACAGTCTCTCTCAATAGTCATAGCTTCTTAAGAAAATATTGTTACATTCAAATCGTTTACTCTTCATTGATAGAACATATTTTCAATGTACTTTTTATCAGTTGATGGATACAATTAAACATAATAACAAAATATAAAAACTATTCAACAACATAATAGCACCAATTAATAATAGTTTTCCAAAGTTATCAAAATCGAGAGTTTACTTAGACTCATGAGAATTTTATAGACTCAACTCGTAGACTCGTAAGAGTCTACTTCATTTTAAAATAATAATAAAATATCTATAAATAACATACAAATTAAACATTTCAATAACATAATTAATCAAAATAGTAAATCATATATTCCATAATACTTAACTAACTAAGTTTAATAATGCATCACTACTAAATAATAACTTGCGGAGGTGATAGTAGTGGTAGAGTATTCTCATTGAGAGTTTGATGTTGTAGGAGAACAAGAGTATGATGTTGTTAGAGGCGAGGGTTATTCAAATTAGGAACAACACACCGATTAGATGTATGTTGAATTCTAAATGCACATAAAATAATCGGAAAGAGCCTGGGTTTGGTTTAATTTTTTAATTTTTTAACTTGTTGACTTGTTGATAAACTTAAGAGTCTATCAAGTCTATTCATATATAGTTTATTAAAAAGAAAATTTATGCACGAATCAACTCATAGGAAATAAATAAACTTATAAATTCATAAAAATTAACGAATTAACTCGAAAATTTGATGTACATATACATACATGCATACACAATGAACGAAGATTAGACTAAATGTCCACTAAACGAAGGGATACAATAATTGAATCGCATATTTTATTTACTTTTACTATAAAAAAATAATTTGCCAAAACAAATTCAATTCATTTGCAACTAACGAATTGCTTCCTGACTTAATTAACTTGTCACTTATAATAACCGTATAACTTGAATTTGAACGAATAAATTGTTTATAATTGGAAATTTATAATCTATTTTAAATTACTGTTATCTACTTATATTAATACTTTGTTCTAGTTTTAAAAGGTCAGAGCATTCTTTTCCTCTAAATTCTTCCATATAAAAAAAAATGCTTTGCAACATTATGTTCACAAAACAACTAAACCCAGCTGATAGAACTAAAATTTACCTTAAACATTTAGTTTATCCTATATTATGTAAAGAGATCAAAATAATTCGACTTTAAATTTCAAATGGAAAAAAATAATATAGAACTAACATTAATAAATAAATTGATAAGAAAAAATAAAATATGTTAATTAATGACCAAAACAATTTTCGAAAAAAATTACCAAAATATTTTTTTTTTGCAGTATACTATTTTTTATTTATTTTACGTCATTATGTTTCATTAAAATTGATCTAAAATTAACTTTTGAGTCCCCATTTACCCCACTGCACAATCTGCACTGAGTGGTTAAAACTTACAAATTTATTTTCTTGTTCAGACACTACTTCCAAACTTTAATTTCCTGTTCAGATGCGAATTCCTGTTTAGGGAAAGTTTCAACGTATACACACGGGACAAAATCGGACTTGTAGAGATAAAGAAGATATTTTAACTTCGCCTATACATCTACCCTACGCTTCGCTAACCAAAGCTCATAAATATAGCTCACGTATTTTCTCTTTTTGCCACTATATATATATATATATATATATATATATATATATATATATATATATATATATATACTCTTTCTTCTAATATCATATACACAAATCTTTGGTTCTCCTTCGTTCTCTTATCCTAAGTTAATTAGTGCAAAGATGGCTTCCAAACCTGGCATACTAACCAATTGGCCATGGAAACCTCTCGGGTGTTTCAAGGTACATTATTAATTATTTTCAACTATATTTTATCATATTTTATTCTAAGCTTTATATATATATATTGTTTAGTATTTCATCACTTTGTTGCTTTATTTAAGCTTATTCCATTTATCGTTACAGTCGAGGTTTTGCGGCTTCTAAAACTAATAATATTATGAAAAAATATTAACCAATGAGGTGCCACAATTATAATCACAAGATACGGTTGTATAGATCTCCAAAAAGTTAATATTACACTCACAATTTCTTGTTTGAGACCGAAATTTGAAACTTTCATATGACAATACAATATTTCCTATAACCAAACTCTTCAATTACCATAACAATCATGCATCATTACTCAACACATGAAATGATGGTGATTTTGATGCTGCCATAACAGTGGGTGATTTTGACACCATGGATTGCACACAGCACTTACTCTTTCCTAGTGAGTGATCCAAAGGAGAGGGACCTCGGTTACTTCCTCATCTTCCCTTATATGATGGTGAGGATGCTGCATGACCAAGTTTGGATCACAATCTCTCGACATCGAACTGCCATAGGCAAAAACAGAATTGTTGACAAGGGCATTGAGTTTGAACAAGTTGATCGAGAAAGCAATTGGTTAGTGTGCTTACTATCTTTGTCATTTCATCTTAATAATTTTTTCATAATTTTATACAATAACAATGTTTTAAAAAATGGTTCCTAATCATGACTTTACTCGCAACGACAAAGTTTTTGAGGTCACTCTGGCTGTAATTACGATCGCATCGACTATATTTATATGCAAATTTTCACAATATAAAGTATTGCAATGAAAATGGTAACTGCAACCAACCGCAATTTAAAGTCGAAACCTTTTATGTGTGTGTGTATGTGTGTGTAATGAAGCTATTATTTTTCTTAATTTTTAATTTCTCTGATCTTAATTATCATGTAAATGAAACTATTTGCAGGGATGATCAGATATTGTTCAATGGGATCATATTTTATATAGGTTATATGTTAGTTCCGGAGAGTTCTCTCATGCCCTTATGGAGCACAGATGGTGTACTTATCACTGCTCTTTTACACGCTGGACCAGTGGAGTTTCTTTATTACTGGTTACATAGGGCACTTCATCACCACTTCCTCTACTCTCGCTATCATTCTCATCACCATTCTTCCATTGTCACAGAACCCATTACTTGTAGGTTTTCCATTGTCACAAAACTTACTTTATGTCACGGGGAGAAACGATATGTTGATTGTGTTTAATAAAAATAAAGTATAATTAAAAATAGATTTTTTTTGTTAATTATTTTTTTCTATCAAAATTATTGGTATATAAGACTAACACTTGTACAATAAGTGCTGGGAATCATAAAGCAGGTGGATATAATCCAACAAAAAGCAAAACATCATGTCATGATCTACACTGCTAATTAAGTCCTTAACACAGCAATAACATCAGAAACAGGTGTTGCAACAAGTAAAAATGTTCTGCTCAAAGAGAACAGAAATGTCCAACAAGTGGTGTTGGATGATTTTATGTTGGATCGAACTCTCTCTCTCTTGAGAAGCTTATGGAAATGAAGCAACCTACTAGAAAAGAGGATTTAACATCAGTTTTTTTGGACTTTTAACATCGATTTTTACATGATGTTGAAACCAATGATGTTAAAAGTATTAACGTTAACATCAGTTTAAAAAAACTGATGTTAACAAAAATATACAACATCAGTTTTTAGCAAAAACTGATGTTATTTTTTGTAAATCAACATCACCTTTTATTGAAAACTGATGTCATTTTTTGTGAATCAACATCAGTTTTTACTGAAAACTGATGTCGTTTTTTGTGAATCAACATCAGTTTTCATTGAAAACTGATGTTATTTTTTGTGAATCAACATCAGTTTTCAATGAAAGCTGATGTTATTTTTTGTGAATCAACATCAGTTTTTACTGAAAATCGATGTTGTTTAATGCATCAACATCAGTTTTTAGTGAAAACTGATGTTGATTTTTATAGTTTTTTTTTAATATATTGTCTATTTTTTAAATATTACCCAAACCTGCAAATTTAAAAACAGACCAATACAGGCAAATAGTTTCACAATACGATAAAAAGCTACTATAAATTGTAATGGTCAAAGAAAACAATAATGTCAATATACTATAAGCAATTGTAATTAAACTATTTATACAATTGTTTAAAAATCTCTTAATCGCCTAGTGTTTCATTTCTAACTCTAAGATAAAATCTTGCCCATTGAATCCGAATTGTCTTCAATCTCTCTGATTCCAATGGTCTTGGATCAGTAAAATACTGCATAATATAATAAAACATAACTTAATAAGTATAAATAAAAATAAGTATAACAAATAAAATTAACTTTGAAGTAAATAATTACCATGTCCCAGTTATCTCTGAAGCCTCCTTGTACTATCGTTGACATCCAATGCATAACATAATAGTCACACTCAGTGCTTCCTTTTTGCTTATTACACTAAATTGAATAACATATTCAAAGTTAAACGAAAATTAGTGTAAATAGTAATTAAAGTAAGTTTGAAGACATCAACCATTGTTTAAATGACTTACTTTAACTGTAATCCATTTAGGAGTAGCTTTGGATTTAGTTCCTTTAGTATCATTGAATCCCTTTAAAGCACTGGTTAAGAAAAACATATATGCATATTATATAGTTAACATATTCATGTCTTTCCAATAATAAAGTAAATGTCTTAGAAATTACAACTTACTTGTTAATAATTCCTTTCAAGTAGTTATCTGGCTTATTGTGGAAGGAACAAAACCACACAACAACATTGTCCTTAGGACATATAACGACCAGTTGCCAATGTGCGCTACATAGGAGAACATTAAGTTATTATACTACATTAATTATTTAATTTGATTTGTACAATTTTACTTACCCATTCAAGTACGCTGCTAGGTATACATGTTTCTGCGAAGTCTGCATCCATTTCTTAATATAGTCTTCAGATTCAAATTGCGATTGACCAGATCTCTGTATGGATTGTGGCTCAAGAAATCCATACACAGAGACATTATCCGATTGCAGACTTAAGTCATTCATATACCTATTGTTTTTAAAATAAAGTAAATTATGCATTTATTTAAAACAATCAGCAATGTAATAGACTGTAATGTAAAGTGACTTACAGAATCCACAATTGTAAAACAGAGATGTTGAGACATTGACCACCGTGTATTATTTCAGATATATCTTCATACTTGATGTACAAGGGGACGTCGTAATTATACACCCCAAACACAGTAGTATCCCACGGCACCTGCATGGGTCTAAGGAAAAGCTGGGGGATGGTCGATGTGATTTGGTATAGGGGATCGTCATCAAGTTCCGGCTTATGTACAGGCTTTTTGTCGGTCCCATCAGGTCTCTGCTTATCCTACACAATTAATAAACATAAGTTAATGATAGTCAACACTTTATGTGTAACAAATTAAACCATTTTGACTGATAATAAACACAACAAAAAGTAAATACATTTTTCGAAATAGCATGTACAAGATGTGTTGGCCAAGCAAGGAAGGTGTTAAGGGCCTGCCTCACTAACTGAACCTCATTAGTGGGTACAGGGACACGAACATCAGCATCTCGAACTTCCTCAATACCTACCTTTACCTGATCATTGACCAAAGGGACGTTGTGCACGGTTGTCGACCCCTTATAAACTCTTCCAACGGCAACCAGGCGGGGAGGATTTTCATCAACATACAACCCACGCCTGTCTGATGCACCCGTGTCAGGGTCCTTCCCCGAGGGATCAACACAACTTTCCTTCGTGCTAACAAGGGCACCAGAAGGACCAACCTCAACCTCAGGAGGTGGTATAAATCCCTAAGATTGCATCTGAGACTGCATCTGGGACTGCAAATGGCTGAAGGACAACATGAGTTGTTGAGTCACTTTTTCAGTAATCGACTGCTCCAGCTCTTCCCTAATATTCTGTTTCAGTCGATCCAAGTCTTCTGGGTTCATGGACTTTGACGTGCGAGAGCTTGTTGAAGCCGGTCCGAAGTATTGTTTAATCGTCACACCGGGTCCAACAGCACGAACACGGCCTGAGTGCTCTGATCGCCCAATGGCAACAGTCAGTATATCCTGACGTCCACTGGCGACAAAGTTACCCTGTGTTGATTGCTCTTCCAAGGTATCCTGCAATCAACATAAATACTACATGAGTTTTCAAATTTATTGTTTTTATAATTAATGACCATTGAAAAAATAATTAACTTACAATCCTTTCTGCAATTTCACATGCTGCCTCAGATGTCATGTCTCCTGATTTTTTATGCGAGCCATCTTCCACTTCACGTGTCGCTTAACAGGAGATGGAGGATGAACGATTGTTTCGGTGCTCCCAGATTGGGCTGCTTCCTCCAATCGTTTCTTTTGTTTTTCCTTCATTAACTTTTGTTCTAATAAATCATAACCCCCACGAGACAACACATGAGGGGCAATGTTTAGTTTCTGGGCGGCCTGAGCCTTCTTTCTAACATCCTATTACAATTACACAGATAGTTGTCAACAAAATACACTTGAAAATATTGCATAATTTCCAAATTCAAAAACAATGCAAGTCATCTAACCTCCCATGAAGCAGCTCTACGACTCTCACAAAATTGGTGCCACTTTTCTTTGCTGATTCCGTATTTCTCACATACTGTGTCGTCGTCCTCATCCTTGCCTTGTGCCAGAGCCCATTTGGAAGTCAAATCTGACTTAAACTGCCTCCATCGCTCTCCTACTGTCTGAAGAATTTTCTTTTTCGTCCTTTGATCAAACGCTTCAGGTATATCAAATTCAGCCTGCAATCCAAAAAACACATTTAACAATTACAATATCATTTTAATTGTATTAGTACAACTAATTACAATGACATTGACATTAAACATTTAATTCTAACACCTGAATGTCCTCCCAAATCAAATCTTTTTGAGCTGCAGGAACTTCCTTCTAGTTACCAATTGTGACATCCACCATGTCCCGAGCGATGACCCCCAAATACGTCCTCAATTTCTTTTTATAAGGACCATCAGCCTTTCCAGTGACAGGATCCACATGAACCAGTGGTCTCTCGGCACCGACAGGTCTGGTAGCCAATGACCTCAGCCGTGTTGCTTTTCTAGTCTTCTTCGATGTAGACGGTAAAGGTACTGACTCCAAAGTAAGGCATGGACGCCAAACGGGGATTAGGGTCATCCACAGTAGCAAAGTGTTGGGATTCAGCCTTAAGACTAATCCCACTATTTTGCATTGTGCTTTTGTCATCTTGTTCTTTGGTGTAGAACGAGTACTTGTTGATATCGTATCCCTGCCAACTTCTAACATTTCTTTTAGGCCCATCTGCTAACTTCCTTATTGTTTCAGAGGAAGATTCATCACTAAATATTGTATCTTTAAATTAATTCAAGAAAGTCTTGTTATGCTCTTTCAACAACCTATTCTTTGACATTTTTGGATAACTTTCCTTGACTAATGCTTCGTGACGAACTATATATGGCAAAACTTCATTACTGTTATTTAGTATATACAAATGAGCTTGTTGCAATTCCTCTAACCCTGGAGTTATAACATGTAGCCCTCGTGAACCCTTACCTCCCACTCTGTCGTCATGCCGAGACACGGGAAGTCCAACAGGTTTTGCCTTTTCAATGTATTCTGAACAAAATTCAATAGCTTCTTCTGCAATGTACCTTTCAACTATGGATGCTTCAGGACGGTGTAGATTCTTTGTAAACCCTTTTAAGATCTTCATATATCGCTCTACCGGGTACATCCACCGTAAATAAATGGGACCACACAGTTTAATTTCCCTGACCAAATGAACAATTAAGTGAACCATGATGTCGAAAAATGAAAGAGGAAAATACATCTCCAACTGACACAAGATAATTGCAGCCTCTTCTTCCAAGTCATCTAACTTTACAGGATCCACGACTTTGCTACAAATGGCATTGAAGAAAAAGCAAAGGCGAGTTATAGCATGCCTCACTTTGTTAGGCAAAATGTCTCGAATCACCACAGCTAACAGTTGTTGCATTAAGACGTGGTAATCATGAGACTTTAAGCCAACTAGTTTCAGATCTTTCACATGCACAAGGCTCTTAATATTTGAAGAGTATCCCTGTGGCACTTTGATATGGCGCAGACACTGACAGAAACTTATCTTCTCCTTTCTTGACAAAGTGTGACATGCTGGAGGCAAGTATATTTTCTTACCATCAGACCTTGGATGTAACTGCTCACGTATACCCATCTCAGCAAGATCTTGACGAGTATTCAAACCATCCTTTGTCTTGCCTTGAATATTAAGAAGTGTGCCGATGACACTGTCACACACATTTTTCTCCACATGCATAACATCGATACAATGTCTAACATCTAGATTAGACCAGTATGGAAGATCAAACAATATCGACCTCTTCTTCCACATGCAAGTTTTACTTTTCAGCTTCTTTTGGGTCTTTCCAAATTTAGTATTGATGTCCTCAACCCGCTCAAGAACCTGATCACCAGTTAACGGTATCGGTGCCCTTTCATGCTCTTAACTTCCATTAATGCTTTTTTCAATCGTCGGTAAGGGTGATAAGGTTTCAGAAAACGTCGATGGCGAGTGTAAACTGTTTTTCTTCCATGTTTAAGTTGTACGTAGCTTGTGTCTTGTTCACAGATAGGGCATGCACGATAGCCCTTAACACTGTATCCACTCAAATTCCCGTACGCTGGAAAATCATTAATGGTACAAAAGAGCATTGCACGTAACTTAAATGTCTCATTTCGATACCCATCAAATACAACAACCCTCTCGTCCCACATGTTTGTCAAGTCTTCAATCAAGGGACTGAAGTAAACATCAATATCATTTCCTGGTTGTCTTGGGTCCGATATCATCATAGACAACATCATGTATTTTCGCTTCATGCATAACCAAGGAGGCAAGTTGTAAATGACTAGCAAACAGGCCAGGAACTGTGCTTAGTACTTAAATTGCCATAGGGATTCATTCCATCACTGGCAAGTGCAAGCCTAAGATTTCTTGGCTCTTTGCCAAATTCCGGATACAAACGATTAATCTTCTTGCACTGGGAAGAATCAGCCGGATGGCGGAGCATTCCATCACAGTTTCTCCCATCTGCATGCCATGTAAGGTCTTTTGCGTCATCTCTGTTAGCAAACAGACGCTTAAACCTTGGAATGATCGGAAGATACCACAACACCTTTGCTGGGGGACCTTTCTTTTTGCTTTCATCATTGCTACAGTCGTCATCGTCCTTCACTTTGTACCGTGATACCCCACACCTAGGACATTTATGCATTTCTTCAAATTCATTTCTGTACAATATGCAATCATTAGGACAGGCATGAATTTTTTGATACTCCATACCCATCGGACACAGTATCTTCTTCGCTTGATAGTAACTTTTTGGCAATGTGTTTTCAGCTGGAAGCATATCCTGAACTACCTGAAGCAGTGAACTGAAGCTTTTGTCACTCCAACCATATCTGGCCTTGACATTAACCAAACTTAACACTGCTGATAACAATGTCAAAGACTTCTTGCACCCCGAATGCAATGGCTTCTTTGAATCACTTTCCAAAGTATCATACATAGGGGCATGTGCTTGCTGAAAAGACTCTTGTCCGAGATCACGAATCATATCCTCTAATCGATCTCCCATGTCTACATCAAGCGGTTCGGTTTGGAACTCCCTCTGCATATCTGTCAATTCACCATGCCATATCCATGTAGTATAATTTTTTTTAATCCCATCACACAGAAGATGTTCTCGTATGTCGTCTAGTACTTGTCGTCTCCCATTCAAACAATTTATACAAGGACAGAAATATCTCCCATCCTCATCTGGTCGACTTCTTTCAGAGGCAAATTTCAAAAACTGTTCAACGCCTTCCTCATACTCAGTCGTCATGCGACTTGCATTCATCCAACTTCGATCCATCTAATTAACTATCATACTCACAAAGTTATTCCATGCATGAAAACCTCACTTTTTTCATTAAAGGTGTCATCCTATCCCATTCAGGAAGACATTTTTTTATAGTAGATTCATATGTGAAGGTCAGGTCTCTTTTCTTCAATTTGACGAACTTTCGGCAGCATTTCGCATTGATCTCCAAGTACATGACATGAAAGCGGTGAGAATAATACCACCACAATCAAGTATGCACTCAGAGAACAAAGTGAAATGCATTGTACCGAAATTACATCAAATTTAAGAAAAGAAACTTAACCTATACATATGAATCTACTATAAAAAAATGACTCTTCCCAAATTGTCCAAATGGACAATTCAAGAATCAATACAACGATTAATCCAAACTGTCCAGAAGAATCATTGTATTGAACCTCAAACGGGAAACTAAGGTTCACTCATAATGAACATCAATTGTGTATATAAATCAATAGTTATTAATAACATAAAACAAGTTACAAAAGCACGCATATACATATAGAACCTCAAAAAATTATGAAAGACATTCGTAAGTACCTGTGATAATGGTCGCTGACAATCTCCAACAATAAATCTCGTGATGACAACAGAACTTGGGAAGGGGAAAACAAAAAAATGATACGAGTTTAAACTAAAAAGCTTACATATGAAGAAATAGAGATAGTGCAATTTCATATCAAATGCATCATTAGATGGAAACATTCTTCTAAATAATTGACAGGTAACAAGACCCAAACACAAACATTAGTCCATCACATTCCTTTTCAAATTTCAGATAGAGGATAACATGACAAGTAGAACCATATACCAAAAGCCCCGTTTTCAAGTCGACATATATAAAGGCATCTCGAGATTTTTGTTCCCTCCATTCTTTTGATAAGTAACATAAAAAAGGATGAAAGTTCTATACTATGTCTGACGGGAAAAAATGTTATGCTCCATCGTGACAATTGAATATTTTTTTGACAATAAAATGGATTACTATCTAGGCTTAATAATAAATCAGATCCGGAGGTAATTCAATTATAATTAATTGAAAGCCTGAATGTAATCCCTCAAGTTAGTTTGGCTCTAAATCTATTAGCTGGATACCATGTATGAGTGGATACAGATTTTTCTAGCATCGATCTATGTATATTAGCTAGCTATATATACCGTTTATTGGTGCATAATATTATGAGTGGATAAAGATTTTTCTGGCGTCGATCTATATATATTAGCTAGCTACCATTTATTGGTGCATGATATTAATCTTTTTGGATAAAGATTTTCCTTATTTCTGCCCTGTCCCTATGTGTATATATTTATAATTAGACTAAAATCTAATTTTTTCCATATTTTTTTAAATAAGTGATTTTAGTTTTCTTATTTTTTATTTGAGATATTTGATCTTTCATTTTTGAAAAATGGATTAAGTAAAAGAAAATCCAGCAGGGAATTACAGGAAAAATTAGACACTTCAAAGGATCTCGTTAATGCTAAATACTAAATAGAAATTGGGTTGCATAAATGTATTAGAAGCATCCAAAAAATGAAAAGGAAAAAGTAAAAAAGAAAAAAAAAACCTCCTCCACCCCGAAAAAGAATAAAACAATAGAAAGAGCATAATGTTGAAATTGGGGATCAAGAACAATTTTGAATGTTTTAATAGGGATGACATTAAATATCCACTCACAGCTCACACGAATAAATGATTAGTTTTATTGAATGTTTTAATAGCCACACATAATTGTTGGAACATAGTATTTAGATTAAAGTGGTACAGTAATTGCAGACACAAGGGACACAAGGACTCGAGCAGCATGACATTTTTCTTCAGTCTTTTAATAACAAAATTAGGAGACACAAAGAACAGGTGCATATGGAGAGCATTAACAGGTGAGGAAAGAGGGAAAAAGAAAAGGAAAGAATAGCCATGTCACTAAAAAGGTGCAAGACAGCATGGGCCACATGGCAAAGTAAAGTGAGCCCCGTTCAGGAACAGCAAGAAAGGTGAGCCCCGTTCAGGAACAGCAAGAGAAGAGAAAGATGACTAGTTCCAAAAAAATAAAACAAAGGGAAGATATAAAAGTTTAGTGGTTCAAGCTTTAGGACAAACACTACCTAGCTAGCTATTATCATATGTTTAGTGCTTCAAGCTTTCCTAAAAACCAATCTTGACCCACAAAGAAAGGTATATACAAGACTATATTCTAGATAATCATTCCTGAATCAAAATAAATGGAAGATATAACAGTTTAGTGGTTCAAGCTTTTTGACAAACATGTAGTAGGCATGCAAAAAAAAAAAAAAAACAGCAATACTGAATAATGCTAAACACGTAAACATAATAATGCTCTTTTTAGCCATACATCACATCACCATTTACGATACACTTAACATGACACTCTTCCAATTAAACAATCCTCCCCCATTGGTTAATTTATTTATTTAATATTACTTAACATGATGTCACTAATAATACACTCCCACCTCCATTATCATCTTGGAAAGCAGCCCACTGTCCACATTAACGCTAATCACACAACAAACACTTCACTATAATATCAACAATACTATTAAAATAATATTCCCAGCCTTCATATTAAAATAATCTAAATTCCACGACAACAACAGCTATCAAATAAACAAAAACAAAAACAAATGAATATTCAATTCCCTTAATGAACACAACAAACTGTCGGAAAGGCAAGAGCAAATTAAACATGGCATTCCTACACAAGAGAGACTTACAGTCACAGTAGGAACTAGGAACTAGGAAGCAATGTTTTCATTTCCATGTTTCTCTGATGCTAAAATCCTTCTAGTTGCTATGAAGAAACACTGAAATTAATTGAGGAAAATGAAAAGAAAAAATAAACAAAAAGATGAACCCTAAGATGAAATTGGGAACAAAGACTTACCGTCACAGTAGGAAGCAAATGCCAGGGAACGGGGAATGAGAAAAGAATTATATTGTCTTGAAGTGCTTATTAACTATTTATAGCATCAACAATTTAAATTAAGGGATCTAGTCCATGTGCTTCAACAGTCGTGAGTTCTCATAAATTTTTTATATCTGAGTTTAATTTTTATAAATAAAAAAATATTTATAATATATGATTGTTTAAATGTGTTATTTATTTATAATTATGAGTCTTATAATGTCACAAATCTAAAAATTCTACGCATAAATTCCAAGTTGTTAAAGTAAATGTTTAATTTAATAATTCTCATTTTTTTTTGTTGATTCTTGGTTTGAAAAGTTTTTTACTGATAAAAAATAGTTCAACGACAAATAAAAAGGTACTTTTCACTAGTGTTTAATTGTTAGTGGTTTTTTGTTTACCAACTTAAGATATGGGTCTCGTGTAGTGGTTGGATATTTTCATAGGCCATGTACTATAATGAAAGCAAATTGAGCAGAGAAAGTCGTATATATCAATAAATTTTTTTAATTAATTTTCAATTTTAAATTTTTTATATTAATAATGTATAGTCATTAAATTATTTTTTAAATTGAATTATTTGTACAAAAATTTTAATCTTGCTTAAACTTTTAAAATTAATTATGTGTTACTTTAAAATAAACAATAATTAAATCAAAATTTAAAGAAAAATAGGTTGTGTGATAAAATAATAATTTTAGCTATTAAAAAATGAAAAATATTAAAAATTCATTCTTTGACACACTTTTTAAAACACTTTCTTTTTTATTCATTATAATTTTTAACACATTTTAAATAATTAAAAAATATGTTTAAAAGAATATGTTAACATGGTTATGTTAACATCGATTTTTTAAAAACTGATGTTAACGTTACTTTGTTAACATCAGAATTTAAAAAAGTGATGTTAACGTTACTTTGTTAACATCGATTTTTTAAAAAACTAATGTTATCGAAATAATGTTAACATCAGTTCTTAAAAAAAAAACTGATGTTAATGAAGTAATGTTAACATCAATTTTTAAAAGAATTGATGTTAACAAAGTAACGTTAACATCATTTTTTTAAAAAATCGATGTTAACGCTACTCCATTAACATCAGAGTTAAAAAAATCGATGTTAACTAATTCATGTTAACATTAGTTTTTTAAAAATCGATGTTAACGAATTAACGTTAACATCATTTTTTTAAATTCTGATGTTAACGAATTAATGTTAACATTGTTTTTTTTAAATCGATGTTAATGTCACTTCATTAACATCAGTTTTTAAAAAAACTGATGTTAACTTAGTCATCATAATTACAAATATGCCATCGTATTTTTGTTAACATCAGTTTTTAAAAAAACTGATGTTAATTACATGATGTTATATCCTTATTTTGTAGTAGTCTCAAGGAAGAAGATCGCAGCACAGCAAACACGATGTGTTGGGGGGTGCGGTGTGTGTTGGTGTGAAGGAAAAGAGAGAGCCAGCATTGTGTACCTTTCACCACGGATAAAGCAGTATTTATATGCTGGTACCTTGACGTCGATAACGGTAATTGAGGCTCCATTATCTTAATTGAAACGGTTGAAGGTAACCTCCTTCCTTGATTCACGGATATCGTGGTAACTGGAAAATATTAACCATATCCCTTATCTCTGGGGTGGTTACTCAGTGGGGGAGAATATAATTATTAAATAAAATGGTTTTATCCGTAACAAGAAATAATATAGACTTTTAGATCAGCTGGAATACAATAGAAACCAGCAGATTTTTTTTTTTTTTTTTAACACAATGATTATTAATCAAGTGAATTTATCTATTTCTCAGTACATAATTTCAGCCTACTTTTTATTTAGTAGAATTTCACTACAAAACTTAATATATTAACTACAAAAATTAGTTTTTCATTATTAATTTTAGGATCACAAAACAGTTTGTGACGATTCCTTGAAAATTGTACATATAAATTGGTCCATGTTAATTTCAAAATTTCTTGTAGTGTTTACATAAAATTTATTTAATACATATCTTTAAAAACATGATATTAATGGGCGAGTTATTGCCTTTTTTCCTAACACATTGTCATGGGAAGCTTTAATTTAGTAACATGGACAATATAAATTTAAAAAATAATTATGTTCTATTCAGCAAGGCATGTGACTTTAATTACTAAAAAAGAAATTGATTCTCGAGACAAAATTATACCACACCTCAAAACATTTAAAAAAAAAAAAAAGTCAAATACATATGCACTAATTAATTGAGTTCTTCAATTTGGCAGCTGTGATCCACCCATTTGCTGAGCACATAGCCTACTTTGTGTTATTTGCCATTCCATTATACACAACTGTGGTTACCAGAACAGCTTCTATAGCATCTTATGCTGGTTATCTCGCATACATTGACTTCATGAACAATTTGGGTCACTGCAATTTCGAGTGCATCCCAAAGGCCATCTTCACAGCATTTCCCTTCCTAAAATATCTCATGTATACACCATCGTAAGTTTCTACTTCTTAACCCTCTCCATCATATTTTAATTGTGTTAATAAAAATATATATAGTATAAACATTCTTATTTATTTATGACAAAAAAAGTATATTTCCTTAATTCCTTGCATCTCAATATGCTTGCATGCATATTCATATGACATTTTATAAATTCAAAGTTAATTAACTAGCAGTAAAGTCATTTATCATTTAGACGTGATATTACTATCTGAAAATGAAATCAAGATTTTCATATTAACGTTTATTGGTACTACAAAAAAAAATGATATTCATTATTATTGAACTTCTCATTTAATTTAGTTTTCATTTCATTATATTTTATTAATTATCAAAATTTCAAAAAATATCAAGGATAATAAAATGTTAGGTGGATTTTTGGAGTGAAAAAATATACTTAATTTGCACCTATTTTTAGCAGTATAATAAATATAGTTTCCTCAACCTGTGTGTCTTGTCATTGGGTGCCACAATTGGTGACAAACATTAATAAAATATATTGGATTATTAAAAAAATTAATTAATAACCAATGTCCCAAGAACATTGGTTAAAGAACTCAAAATAGAAATAAATTATGTTGTTCATATTTTTTTTTATAATTTCTTATGATTTATATAACAAATATTTTTTAAAAAAATGTTTTTTAATCAATTTTCTAAGAATTCTGGTTATCAAAACTCTTGTAAAAGAATAGTATAAATTAATATAATCACTTGCAAAATTTATTAGTATATGAAACGTAGTTTTCATTACGTTTGATATAGATCCAGTCGGGGAGTTTGAGCACTTGTGTAGTGGTCGTTATATACTGTACATAGTACACATTTACTCATTCAAAAAACCGACAGCTCAATAGAAGGTGAGAATCGAAATGCAGGTGTGTGTTGCTTTTAAGTGTGCATACATGCAATTAATGTTCCGTCAATTTTAACAAAAAAAAATCCACGAAACAATTAAATGAACTTTTATTTAATTTAAAAACTTAGGTGTTCAAAAATCAGTTAAATATTTAAAATTAATCAATATTGTTCAAACTAATTTGGAAGGTTTTGTTTTTTTTAACTGCACTCATTTGAAAGTTGAAACAGTATTATAAGGTCATACTTATTTTGTTATCAGTGTAGAGAAGATAGGTTATCATTTCCTATTTCTATCTATTATTTGGCAAACTGATAAGATATGCTTGTCTGGCTCTGTCAGTTCATTTCATTTCATTCAACAAATTATCATATAAAGTTAGAGCAAGGAGGATAGGAGAGAGAGAAAGAAAAAATATCTTTGACCTTCACCTAATACTTAGAATTAACATATTCTTCATTTTTTTAATTGTTGGATTTTTAGAAAAGAAAAATTATTTTTATTTATGTGTCATTTGTAAAGTTTAAAATCACATAAATTATTCTTTTATCAATCATATCATTATTTGTCACTTAATCTTTAATTGATTTGTAAATATATATGGAGTGAAAAAAAAGAATAAAATAAAAAATCTCAACTACTTTATTAAAATCAAGAAAATTTATTCAATTTTTTACTTTTTACACAAACCTTAAAAGGAGAAATAAAAAGATACCGAGGGAGTATAAGTTACAAATTCTATACACCAATCAGTAAATGATTTTTTTTTTTTATCTTTTTCATAAGATTCTTAAAAACCAACATTATCCTATTTTCGAGTTGTTCATAAAAGTATTAATTGAAGCTGCAGCTATCGTATAGTGAGTTAAGTTATAGTACTAACAATCCACAACAGGTGGCTTCAATGCATTGGTACGTTGTACAAACCTAAGCATGTGAACAAACGATCGACATTAATTGGTTGAAATTAGCGACGTTAATTTAATGCAATCGCTGTACAAAGCTAAGCGTATGTACTAGTACATGTACTAAACATTTCCAAACATTGACATCTACCCAACTAATAATGAAGGTGCTCATCAAACATTTGTTTTCCCTATGAAAACAATAAAAATTCTGCTACTATGACACGTTTGCTTCGCTATAACTGTATGATATGTTCCACGTATATCATTAGTTGGATAGATGTCAGAGTTTGGAAATGGTTATTAGTTAGTTCGTAGGTTTAGCTTTGTACAACGATTGCATTAAATTAGTTCTGCTAATTTCGATTTAATTAATATCGTCTATTCATATGCTTAACTTTGTAGTAAAGTACAACGATTGAGTTGAATTACATTCCATGAATTTATTCATTAATGTGTTTCCAATATATTGAAGCCACACCTGCGATTGACCCTGTTAGACCGCGACAACCCATTACGCCAAGTCATAGTTTCGATCAGTCTTTCAGATAACAATATTTTAATATAGAACTTATGTGCATTCAAAAATTAATAATGATTAATTATGCCTATTTTAATTTTCCCTGTTTGTTGGCCTTTCTAATTAATTAGAGAATAATATTTCATGTTCATCTATTTATCGTAAAAATCTGGAAACATTTTTTGGTCACTAAATCGCATTAATTGAACATGAATGACAACTTGCGCCAAGACATTTTTTTTACTAATGTTAGTTATTAATTATTAATTTTTGTTTGTAAGAAAAATTAAATCTACTACTTTTTCTTTTTTTTTCATTTCCTTTTATCATCAAATTTAGAAGTGTAAACAGGTCGACTTGTATTGTGTGATCAAACTCATGATCCAATCCAATTAAATTTGAATGCATTGATTTGGATTGATTTGTAAATGATTTAGGTTATGTTGAGTCAATGTATCAAAATATTTAATTTTGTTTGTTTTATTTTAAAAGACAATATTTTTTATAAGTTAAAATTTGTATTAAATGAATCAGACATAACTGTTTTCTTGTTAAATTTTTTATTAAAAAGAAAATTTTGTGACACTTTACACCTCACTCCACTTACTCTTATCTATCTACCTATCTATGGGAGATGAGAAATTGAACATATCATATTCAAGATAAGGAGTTTCAATAAGTATAATGAGGATAGATTTCAAACATTTTTTACTAAATCAATGGGACATTACAAGACCTACTCTTTATAAATAAATTTGAAATATTTTAGAAGTCCGTCTGAAGTGGCTTCTATCACTAAAACTCTTGTCACTTTGATCATGAGGGTTTAAAATTTGTTGATGCTTACTCAATAGGTCAATAAGTACATGTAATCAATAGTATTTGATTTTTTTAAAATTTAAAAATATATAGATTATATTACATATATTAATAATAATAATAATTAAATACAAATTAATGGGTCAACGGACCGGATAAACAGGTCATCAGGTTTAGATATTGAAGCATGTGACCTAATCCAAAACTCAACGAATTTAATTAATTCGGTTCGGGTCTGATCTAAACAAAAAATTATCCAACCCAAATTGTTTGGATTGGTTTGAGTCAATTCAGGTTCAAGGATGACCTGCACCCACTTACACCCCTAATTAAGTCAAATTTATAACTAATTGTATCAAATAATTAGTGTCGCATTAAAAAAATTATCAAAAAATATGTATCATATTAGTTTCTTAATATAATATTAATTGGTTTTTCAATAATACCCCTAATAAGTTTTTTAATATAATATTAAAATTATTCTCTTTCATCTATTTAATAAGATTAATTTTATAAAATTATTATTCCTTTTCATTTATTTAATTGTTTTTTTTTTGTATTTGTGAAATAACTTATGATGATATTTATTTTGGAAAGAAGAAAGTATATGTTGTCAACATGTCATCAACTACTTAAACTATCATTATTTTCATCACCATTAATTATTTGCTTATGGGATATTGGTTGTTAGACGCTTATTTGAGTAAAGGTTAAATAAAGTAAGAAATGAAATAAATCTTGATAGAAGTTGATCTCATTACCTTTATCTAAAGACAAAATAATAAACCTTTAAGACAATTATTTTGTTTAATTATCTTTATAAATACCATTTTAATGTATCATTAAACAAGATTTATTAATTTTTTTGAATTATAAAAATTGGTAAATTAAAATAAAATATTTAAATATATTTCATATTTAATTTCTCATGTATCTATTTTTATTATAAAATCTTATTTTAATATAAATTAATAAATTATTATATATAAAAAAATTTTCTTATTAGTTATAATTTTTGAATAACTAATAAAATAATGTATACATTATTTAAAAAAATCATTTTATGTAGTTTATAAAAATTAAGAAAATTTAAAATAATATTTAAATAATC